>JAQZBX010090612.1:0-12493 GCA_029593785.1 Cabassous unicinctus
GATTTCTTTATATATGCTAGGTATTAGGCTCCTATTGAATAGATGGTTCCTAAATATTTTCCAATTCAGTAAAAAATGCTGTGGTAATTTTTATTGGGATTGCATTAAATCTGTAAATCAGTTTGGGTAGAATAGACATGTTAATAATGATTAGTCTTATCCATGAACAGGAAATATTCTTGCATTTTAGTTTTCTTATTTCCTTTAGCAGTGTTGTGTAGTTTTCAGAGTACAAGTCCTTTACATTTATAGGAAATTTTATTGCTAGGAAATTGATTATTTTATTTACAATCGTAAATGGGATTTTTTTCATAATTTTTTCCTCAGATTGCTCATTATTGGTGTACAGAAATGTACTCATTTTTCAATGTTCATCCCTTATGTTGGAACTTTACAGAACACATTTATGAGTCCTAGAAGCTTTGTTGTGGATTTGTCAGGGCTTTCTATGCAAAGGGTCAAGCCATTTGCAAATAGTAGTTCTAACACAATGCTAGATAAGGGAGGTAACAGTGGGCATCCTTGTCTTGGAGCACATCTTAGAGGGAAAGCTATCCATGGAACTGAGGTGAAGCTTGGGGAAAGGAGCAGGTGAACTCTGGAGTTTTGTAGGTCTGTGGTTAAAACTACAATGTTGGGAATGTTCTATTTGCAAATATGGCAGGAGAGGATTACTGGTGTAGGGTGTGGGATGTGGGAGGTATATGGGACAGGGTGCACCTGGGACAGGATTCTATCGAATATGTTAGTGTTCATATTTTCATAGTGTGTAATATCAATGGGTGGAGACCCACACAATAAACAAGAAAATATTAAACTCTTATCCTGAGGAGTCCTGCTATATTCTAAATTAGAGGGACAACAATCCCTCCAGAAAAGAGACAGTGCCTAATAAAGGAAAACAGACTAATATGTCAAGTTATCAATATTATTGCAAGTAACTATGATTCTTGTTCTTCAATACGTGAAACTTAGTGGTTAACATAGGTTCTGATGAGAGGGGGAGGGAAGAATAAAATAGATGGAACATAGGGATTTTTTAGAGTATTATAATTGTTCTGCATAACCTTCCAATAATGGTACAGGCCGTTTTAAATTTCATCAAAACCTATAAAAATGTACAGTCCAAAATGTAAATGTAGGGTAAATAAAAGGAATGCCTCTTCCTTGAACTGCCTGCAGAAGGTCTAGGAGGGAAAGGCCATATTGGTCAATGGCCCATTCCCCCTCAGTAGGATTGAGACTGGAACCAAGAGCACAATCAGTCTGCTACAAACAAATGTTAATTGCTCAAACCCTTGATTTACTGTTCTGGGAACCCTCATAGGTAAGCACTCACTCTTAATCATTCCATAAGCTATGTATTAGTTAGTCCCCTCTTTGTGCTGTGCTGCCTTATATAAGCTTTGTTTCCCCACTGCATGGGTGTGGTCACTGCCCAACATTCATCAGGGTATGTGAGTAAATAAAGTGTCATGACTGCTGCTAGCCTTACAGCTTCTGTTTCGATTCTTTGGAATATCAAAAGTATTTGTTTGGCCTTCCCAGGCTTGATCCTCCTTTGTTAAAATTGGTGTAGTTTCCAGGATGTTCCAGAGAATTCCAGCAGGGATAAGGTGGTTGAAATTATGCTAGCCATTCCAGATATGGTAGGGGAGACCCTACAGTACATGGAGGAGTCTGCTGCAGATGGGATCCTGGGGAGGTCATGCACTTCTATGTGGTATGAGCTTGCCCAGCTGAGAGATGATTAAGGACCCATGAGGGATTTGGGGGATGGCCCATATACTCCCACTGGATTAGTGCAGTTAGAGAAATGAGTAAAGGGAAACTTTATTAAGAAAGAGCAATGTGCAGTGGCTGCAGCCATTGCATGGCCCTTCCTCCTTACATTGCATGATAGTACTAAGAAGCTGTTAGCAGCCAAAGCAAAGGCAAGGTGAGTGGAGGAAGACTTAAGAATTGGAGCAGAATCTCTGACTGATGCAGGTGGATCAGAGGGAGAATTTAACTAATAAATCAAAGAAAGCACAAGAACAGGTCGAGATAAAGCCTTGTCAGTATGTGTAGGTTAAAGGAAAGAAGAATTACAACTAGAAAAGAATTTGCAGACTTCCACCTCTGCCTTAGTGACTGGTCTTTCTCAGCAATTAAAGCTAGAGATAGTGATTCAGATGTAGAAACTATAGAGGAATCTTTAAATCATGTTAAACTGCTTGTGCAAAGGAAGGGTCAATCACAGATACAAATTCCCAAAAAAGTAGAAGTGCTAAATAAGGCTCTGTCAGTGAAATCATGCTTCTAAGAAAACATTCTGCTAAAGAGTTAACTAAGATAAGGAAAATATTCCAGCATCAATGCTGCAAGCCCCCTGCTGCCTGAATGATATGGCTTTGGGCTAGTGGGGGCTGAAAGAATTAAACTGTTGGAAGAGTAGAAGAACTTAGCAACATTAATGTCCTCTGTTTTGTTTTCATGCTAATTCTAATTGGGCCTGTATAGCCAAATTGATAAGATTAGTGCTGTTAAAGTTTAGTAAGTTTTGAACTGGACAGATTTATGAAAGTAAGAGAATAGAACAATGCTAGCAGCTTTGGTAAGCCTGCGTTTAAAAATGTAGTACAAACCTGAAAGCTCCTAATAGATGTGTAAACTGTAGAAAAGTTTGAATGGGATGTTACTTTGATAATGTTTTAAGTTTTAGTCACATTTTATTCTAATCAGAAATTTTATCAAGGTGTAACCAAGGAACATTCAGTTTTGAATCAATAGCTTACTCCTGAACTTCAAGACTAAGTGTACTCCTAAAGAGTGGTAATCCAAAATATATGCATTAAATGTCTGTCTAAAATGCTAAAGTAGAGATTAACTGAATTTGTACTGCTGAGATATCCCTAACTGGTTGCTGATTACTAATACAAGTGTTTCCAAAAGTGAGCTTGCATATTACAAGCAGCACAGATTACAGAAGAAATCTTAAAAGCAGTAAAATCAGAGACGCAAAATGATGGAGGGCTTGGGCACAGCCATACTGAAGGACCAAGAATAATTGGCCAAATTAATAAGCTTTATATTCTTGTTGGTGTGTCATACACTTTTTGCACTTTTTCAGTGTTTATTTTAATACCTCTGGATGGTAATATCAAATTGATATATGAAAATTCTTAAAAGAGCTCCATTCAAGTGGCCAAAAAATTAACTAAGCGCTTATATTAATAAATAAGTATGGATGCTAACAAGATAAGTTAGGATTATTTGTGTTAAATCTTTAAAATTATGAAAATTGTAAGTTTTGACTAATGAAGTTACTACAGACCTCTTCATAAAAAAATTGTTTTTGCCGAAATTGGAATGAATAGTTTATTTTTCTTCACAGAATTGAATGAGGAATGTGAGACTTGAATGGATATTGAAAGAAGTGAAAGGTTTGTGGAAATGCTAAATAAAATTTGATAAGTTTGTTTAAGGGAGTTTTTTTATTTGTCCTAAGAAAAATTGTCTGGTTTTCATAAAAGCAGAATGGAAGTATCTGGGACAAAATTTGTAGAAAGTACTGTAGGAGGTACCATTAAGTAAAAGATTGTTTTCTGTGAGGGTGATATTTGTCTTAAGATGACATAACTAAAGTCTATGTGGTTATGAATAGTCATAAGGAGTTTGTAAAAGTATTGTTTAAATGAAATATTTTAAATGTCTAATTCCAGGAAATCATTATCAAACAAAAATGCTACACAGTAGGGGCAGATTAATCTATTCAACAAATGGTGCTGGGAGAACTGGATATCCATAGCCCAAAGAAAGATTGAGGGCCACTATCTCAAACTTTATACCAAAATAAATTCAAAATGGATCAAAGATCTAAATATAAGAGCTAGAACCATAAAACCCCTACAAGAAAATGTAAGAAAACATCTTCAAGGCCTGGTGATATGAGATGGATTCTTTAACCTAACACTGAAATCATGAGAAATGAAAGAAAATGGGATATAGGGGACCTCCTCAAACTTAAAAACACTTTTGTGATTCAAAGGTCTTTGCCAAGAAAGTAAAAAGGCAGGCCACTCAATGGAAAAAAAACATTTGGAATCCACATATCAATAAGGGTTTGATTTCCATTCTATTTAAAGAGATCATACGTCTCAACAACCATAGAGTAAGCAATCCAATTTAAGAATTGGGCAAAAGACTTAAATAGACATGTCTCCAAAGAGGAAATACAAATGGCCAAAAAGCACATGAAAAAAATGTTCAATATTACTAGTTATTAGGGAAAAACAAAACAAAATGACAATGAGATATCATCTCACACAGCATAGAATGGCCATTATTAAAAAAGCAGATTATGTGCTGGAGAGGATGTAGAGAGAAAGGAATACTCCTTCATTGTTGGTGGGATTGTAAAATGGAGCAGCCTCTGTGGAAGACAGTTTGGCAATTCCTCAGGAAGCAAAATATATATTTGCCATATGATCCAACAATTCCTCTTCTAGGAATATATTCAGAAGAACTGAAAACTGTGATGCAAACAGACATTAGCACAACAATGTTCATAGTTGCCAAAAAATGGAAGCAACCCTCATGTACATCAACCAATGAATAGAGAAACAAAATGTGGTATATAGATATGATGGAATTCTATGCTGCTTTAAGAAAAAAATGAAATTATTTTTTTAATAATTTCAGACACGATAACTTGGATGAACTTCAAGACATTATTTTAAGTGAAATAAGCCAGAGACAAAAGGACAAATATTGCATGGTCTCACTAATATGAATTAAATATGAGGAATAAATGCTTGAAGTTAAAACCTAGAGTAAAGGTTATTATGAGATGAGGAGGCTGGGATGCTTAATGTATGTGGAAGTTTTAATTAACTTGACTGTAAATGTGTGGAAATGGAGTTGATGCAACACATAGTGAGTAGAACTAATGCAACTGGTCTATAAATGGGATTGAGGCTGAAAAAGGTGGTCATGGGATATAAATGTGAATTGAAAGAAAGCTCTAGAATAATCTAGGGACTGAATAACATACTGAACCCAGAGGTGGATGAGAATTGTGGTTAATAGTACAAATATGAAATGTCCTTCCATGAAATACAGCAAATGTACATCACTATTACAGTGGTAAGAATGTGGAGAAGCACAGGAAAAATACAATTAGTGTAACCTATGGACTATTGTTAACAGTGATACTGTAATATTCTTATATCAATGCAAAAATGTACTGTGTTCATAATGGGGGGGGGGATGGAAAAATATACCAAATGAATAATATAGACCACTGTTAGTGGTAATAGTCTCATGCCATTATCTCATAATTTTGTAACAAGTGTTCCACAACAATACAGTGTGCTGATGGCTGGTTGTTGTATGGGAATTTCACACATGTTCATGATTGTTTTGAAATTTCACAACTCTCCAATAAAAATATATTTTAGGACAAGAAGTAAAATTATCTCTATTCTGAGATGATATGATATTACATGTAGAAAAATACTATATCAGCCATACAAATACATGTCTATTTACACCCATGCACACACCACCCTAACTATTAGAGCTAATAAATAAATGCAGTAAAGTTGCAGGGTAAAAGATTAACATTCATAAGTCAGTTGTATTTAGGCAAACAAATTGTGAGAATCCAAAAATAAAATTAAGAAAAAATTAGTTTTCAAAGGCAAGAAAAATAATAAAATTGCTATGAATAAATTTAACCAAGGTATGCAAGATTTGTATATCTACAAAATATTGCTAAAAGAAATTAAAGAGGCCCTAAATGAAAAGAAAGACATCCCATTTAATGGAATGGCAGATTTAATATTGTTAAGGTGGCAATTCTACCCACAAAACATTTAGAGATAGAATGAATGCTTATCAAAATCTCATAGCCCATTTAAAAAAATAAATATAATAATAAACAAAAAACAAAGACACAATCAAGGAAATTCTTCACCTCTCAAGGAAATTGCTCTAATGGCAATTTCTACCAGCTGGCAGTTTTTCTTTCAGTACCTTAAATATATTGTACCACTCTCTTCTTACCTCCATGGTTTCTGATGAGACATCAGCACTTAGTGTTATTGAGGCTCCTTTGTAAGTAATATATTGCTTTTCTCTTGCTGCTTTCAGAATCCTCTCTTTATGTCTGGGATATGACATTCTGAATAGTATATGTCGCAGAGTAGATCTATTAAAATTATTCTGTTTAGGGTATATTGTAATTTCTGAATATTGATATGTCTTTCATAAGGATTGGAAATTTTTCAGTCATAATTTCCTTAAATATTCTTTCTGTCACTTTTCCATTCTATTGTCCTTCCTGGACACCTATGATGCATATGTTTGTATGTTTCATGGTGTCATACTATTCCCTGAAACTAAGTTCAATTTTTCCATTCTTTTCTCTTTCTGTTCTTGTCTTTTTCATATCAAATGCTTTGTCTTCCAATTCACTAATTCTGACCTTCACCAAATCAAGTCTGCTATTATATGCCTCTAATTCGCTTTAAATATCATCTATTATGTATCTCATTCCTATAAGTTTTGTACTTTCCTTTATAGGCTTTCAACTTTTTCTTTTTGCTCACACAGTATCATCTTAATATCTTTCATCTCATTAGTCATATTTTGCTTAAACTTCTTGAATTGATTAAGGAGATTTATGTGAACATCATTGACTAGTTGTCTTTACTCCTATGTCTCATTGGAATTCTTAATTGGTTCCTTTGGCTTGGCCATATCTTCCTGTTTCTTAGTATGTCTTGTTATTTTTTGTTGATATTTAGGCATCTGATTGTGTTGGTGATTTTACTCTGTTCATCAATTTCTTTCTCTTGTCTAGTGGTTTTATTTCACAGCTGTTCTTTGATTTATGGTTCAATTTTCTCTAAATTTTTTTTTCCCTCTTTAAGTTATCAAACAGGGCAGAGAGCCACTAATGGAATATAGAATATATCTAAGGTGACTGTGAAAGAAATAGGGGAGACAAGGCTTGCCTTTCTTCACTTTCATAGTTGGTCATCAGATGGTGCTCTTTGGCAAACCTTTCCACTGTGATGAAACCTTCAATTTCCATTGAATTCTGAGCCATAGATTCAAAACTGTTCTCATACTGGTTAAACTCCCTGAATAGAAACCACAATCAGGACTCTTCCACACCCTCCCTTTTCCCTGGGAGGAATATGTCCTTTCCCCTCTCTTTGGGTTGCTCAGCTGCAGGTTTTATGGAGGTTATTCCCCTTGAGCATGGGCAATGGGTGCCATTCACAGCTGGAGTCAGCAACTCACAGTTTTCCTTGTGGTGCCTTAGTCTCTCCATCCCCAGTTTCTCTTCAATGATGCATGTGACACTCTCTAATTCTGAAGGTCCCCAAAGCAGCTCCCTGAGATTACTTCTCTGCTTTCTCCAAGTCACAGCTACTCCAATGTCATCTTCCCAGAACACTCACCATTGATTCTTATTGCTTGGGTTTCACCTTTGCCCAAAACTCTAATTTCTCTTAATTAGAGACCTTTGGGAAGACTTACATCACATAATATTTTTTACAAATCTTCCCATTACTATTTGCTATAGTTAAAGGGGGCATTTCTCATATTCATGTTTATGAAGACTTTGTATTCATGAAACCTTTCCCTATTATCTTTGCTCAAGAATATGGGTTTTCATTTTGCCTCCAGTACATCAGGGTTGGAGGCCAGAATGAGACAGAAACTCTCCTGGGGCTCATTAATGACAGATCACCATACAGTCCCAGCATCTATTATGGGACCTCTTGTTATGGGGCATTTAAACCTAAATTTCCACTACCTAGGAATGTTCCACATTTTTCAGCATATATGGGATGGATGATTAATCTTCCTCTATGAATCTCCTTCAGTAAATTTAAATTACTGCTTTAGGACCATTTATATAATATTATGTACCACCAAGAAGGGAGATAAGTAACTCTACTTGGTAAATGATAATCACAGTAGAAAATAATGGGGGAACAAAAACCCTCTCCCTCCATAATTAAACCAGACAATATTAACAATATTATTCTTTGTAATATTGTTTTTGTAATAATTTATGCCAAAGGGGGAAGCAGCATAAACCAAGTAAAAGCTTACTGGATGCAGGCCTACACCATTATATTGCCTTTTTTGGTTTTGTTCTGGATGCTTTCATTGGTTGGCAATCCAGAGGCTCAAATCTTCCAAATAAGCTATTATTGTAAACAAAAATGTCCAGTGCTGAGGGCCACATGCCATCAAATTTGGCTAATACAAGTGCTGCGTTATAAAGGACTGGCTTGTCTAACTGCTGTTGAAGCAACAATTGAGGGAAATGGTCCATAGTAATTACAGAAATTGGTGAAGCTGACTACAAGTTAATGCTGAAGCTCCAATCTCAGTCACAAGTATTTTAATTACCAAACAACCTGATACATTGTTAGCAACATGCTCCCAAATCTGGTCATATGATTTAAAACCTATTTGTAACAGATTCCATCTCATCTATCTGAGCAGAACCTTGGACTGTTGGAAGCTTTTACATTCAGCTACCATAAATTGAAGTTTTAATTGTACTAATCAGGTCCTGACTCTTTGTTTGCACTCACAAGGCCCCTTGATTTAATAGATATTTTCAAGTCAGATTCTTGGCCTAATGGTGCCTTCAAATTCTACAAGCAGTTATAGGTCCTGAGTGGCAGGCCTCAGGCCCTGTGTGTGCAGACTCTTGGGGTTGGGTAGCAGACCCCTTCTGGGGATGGACCCCAGCACCAGCAGAGACCTGTTCCTGACCCTGATCCTCCTTTCTCTGGCAGTTGCCCTTTCATGTCTCAGCCTGTCATTCTGCCTAGTCATGCTCCAGGTGAGGCCTGGGCTTCTGCACTTGAAGCTCTAAGCCCAGAGGTGTCTGGGGGTGTTGGGAGACCTCAGTGCTACCACTGGTAGTGGCAGGTCTTAGGAGAAGATGCAGAGGCAACATGTTCTCCTTCAAGACAACCAGAACCACATTCAGATCCTATCTCCTGTTGCCATCCCAGATGATGATAAATTTAATTTGGAACCAAAGAATAAAAAAACTGATTCCAGTCCTTTTCCTAGGAGAAATTTTCATAAATTAAGTCAATTTTGTACAAAAATGCATTGCAACAGACACAAGTCAATATGATTTGTGGGGAAAGCTGATATGAAGTAAACTTCAAAATTTCCTTTATTCTTAACGTGTTCTAAAAGAAAAATCTTATACTATTAACCACAATCTTCATCCACCATGAAAATCACTATATTATACAGTCTCAACATTATTCTCTAGCTTCCTTTCAATTGAAATATTACATCCATAGACTACTCCTTTCTATCACAATTGCATTTATAAATCAGCAGTGTTAATTATATTCACTATAATGTATTACCATCAATGCTATTCATTTCCACACATTTACAATGGACATTATAAAAATTCTAAATACATTAAGCATCAGCTCCTATTCTCAAATCATATTCTATTTCCTAGGGGGGTATAAGAGGGAATGGGATTTTTCTTTGTGGAGCAATAATCTAAAATTGAGGTGATGACAGCAAAATTCTGTGATGAATATGAGAGCCAATGAGTGTATGCTTTGAATGGATTTTGCAAACCTGGGACTGTATAACACAATGAATCATTGTGGAAGATGGACTCTGGTTAACTGAACAAATATGAGAACATTCTCTTATGAACTATAAGTATATAATACTAATACAGAGTGTCAGTAACCAGGTGGGTTGGGGGGAAAACACACCTAATGTAAGATATTAGTTATAGGTAGCAGTAATGATCTTTCATAGTTTGTAACAATAGTTTCACAACAGTGTAAGTTGGTGGTGGTGGGGTAATGTATGGGAGCCCTGTATGATGTATGCATGTTTGTTTTGTAAGTTGACAACTTTTACTATACTCTTATTGTTTATGGATGTTCATTTATGAATGAAAAACTTCAATTTTAAAGTTTTTAAAATTTCCTTTATTCCAGATGATCCAATGCCATTATATAAATTCTATTACAAGAACCTTCTTCTTGGTGAACATGGTGTACTTTTGACATTATTGAGCAAATTGTCACAGTAAATGAACACAATAAGAAGCAGAAAGTCCTAGGTTACAAGCAGAAACTGAAATTTAATCCAACAGAGTTAATTATTTCTTTTAAGGATTCCAGGATTTTCAGATTTTGCTTTGATAAATCATGTCCCAAAACTGCAAAAAAGGTAAACTTATTCATAGCCAACAGAACTGCAGCTACTCTTTGCATTTGAATGTTTTGGGAAAAAATACCACAATTCATCCAACAAAATAAATGGAGGTGGAGAGGAGGTGGTGGAGCTGTTGGTGGCAACAGTCAAAAAACATCTCTATTTGAAACTTACTCAGTTTGGGACAGAGAAATCAAGAGGATGGGTGTTTCTGGGTGGAGACTTTGTTCTATTAATGAGGTTTACATGATATCCACTTGCCTTCCAGAAAACTTTGTAATGCCAAGTTCTTTAGCAGACTAAGACCTAAAGTTCTTTTCCCATTCTTTTGTTGGAAGGAGGGTACCACTCCTGTGCTGGAGCTACCCTAATGGCAGTGCCTTGGTGAGAATGGCCCTCATAAAGGATGTGTTGCAGCAGTGAAAAATAGTTCAAAGGATCTGTATCACAATAATTAGAAATCATCCACAGAGAAGTGATGTTTACAAATTGGATTTGAATACGACCTTGCCTAATATCCAAGAAATACAGGCAGCATTTGTAAAACTTAAACTATGTATTAATGAGAATTTTGAAGAAACTTAAGAGAAATGGATATCTTCATTGGAAACTACTATGTGGTTAAAATATGTAAAAGCATTCCTTAAATATTCAGTAGAAGTTGTGTATATGTTGGAGAGTAAAATTATTTCTGCAATCCTACAAGAGATTTGAGTTATTTCAGTTTCTTTTATTCAAGTGATGCAGGATCCCTATATTAGGACAATTACTGTATTTCACTGTCTGATACAGAATGAGTGGCTCATGGCTAGCTATCAGTTCCTCGACAGATGCAACCAGTTAAAGAGATCAGAAAAAGAGTCTCCCTTATATTTGCTATTCTTGTGTTCCACATGGCAACTGTTAGAACAATATTCAGCTGTGTTCAGGTTCTCTGAAACTTCCTTAGTGGTATGCACAATGTACAACAGTACTCACATCTCACTGTTCAGCACATTTCTATTCAATTCTCCTCACCAGTGGGTAAAGCAAATCACAGAATTTGCTATAATAAAAATATCCAATTGGGTGATAAAAAGGGCTTAAAATTCATGTCAGTTTGGGATTGTTCTCTTCAGTTTACATCAAAAGATCACACTCTTTCTCATAACCCCGTATACATTGGGAAGAGAATGCCTTATATACAGAATGGGTCAGTGAAATCTTTTAAGTGGACAAAGAAAAGCGTACAGCTTCACAACAAGAAGACTGCTATTCTCCTTCAAGAAGGGGCTTATTAGAACCATGAACTGTTTCCAAGGAGAAACTCCTTAATATTAAATTGAAGAAGAATTGTGCTAAGGTGGCATCAGATTAAGCAGGCAGGGCTCAACTCTCTCACAAAAAACATGGAGAAAGAGAAAAAAGATTTCTGAAAGACCTGTTCTGGGGGTCAGCAGACCAGGATAGTGCTTCACAACTCACAGGAGGATGAGGTACAGAGAGATGAAGAACTCAAAACAACAAATATGTATTACTAAACCTTTGTTGCATCCAGGAAGGGCTCCAGTTTCCCACTGCCAAAATATTAACCTGGGGTAAAACCCTTGGCTCACTGCAGCTGACTGAGAGGGGAACTGACACTTTCCTCCCTGTCAGCCATTACCAGGAAAAAATGAGGGGGAGTTGGGGGCTATTCTTCGGGGCATTTGGACAGCACAGCCTGCTTTCAGTCTTAGCTTTGGCCAGACTAAAACACAGGGAAACACAGATTGAAAGAAACAACTCTATGGAAAGTTGCACTGGCAAGCACTATCTGCTTCTGAAAATTGCATGGACAAAACTGCTTTGGGTTTTTTCTCTACTCCTGGGAGAAAATCTGCATTAGTGACTCCCTGGCATGATTTTGATAACATAAACTGGACAATTTTAAAGACTTAGAATATGTTGAACCAAATATCATAGAAGAGCTGTGAAAAAAACAATAGGCAAGAGAGAGAAACTGGCCATCAGAGTAAATTCACGAACATATTCAGAGGCCTAGAAATCAGCAAAATATTACAAGCCATATTAGGAAACAGAGATGGCCCAACCAAAGGAACAAACCAAATATCCTGAAGGGATACAGGATTTAAGAGTATTAATGAATGATAATCACACAGCTCTCCTAAATCAATTCTAGGAATTGAAAAAAAAAATGACTAAAAAATAAAAGTTATTAAGAAGACATTGGATGTGCATAAAGAACAATTTGAGGTTGGCGTCCGAAGACTAGTATGGAGGCAGC
>JAQZBX010090613.1:0-12488 GCA_029593785.1 Cabassous unicinctus
GTAACCATTTTTAACAGTTTTTGGTTTATACTGCTAATGTTTCCATCTTTTCCTTTTCATTTTTCTTTTTCTTTTTGCAAATATATTTAAACATGTATATGTGTATGCATAGCTATTTATCTATCCCTATCCCCCTTGTTTTATATAAATACACAGACATAGATACACACATTTATGTATATACACACTTACATATATATTTGTGTATATATATGTACACCTTGACTTTTTCCACATTGATCATCCATTAATATAAAGTCATCCATTAAAGATCATCCATTAATATAAAGTCATCTTCATTATTCCTTTAGAAAGCTGCATAATATTCCATTGTGAAGATGTGCTATAGACTGTATACTTAGCTCCTATTGAAGGGCAGTAAGGTAGTTTCTAATATTTTGCTATTACAGATAATTACAGTATATAATTGCAGTTATATACTTGTAGCTTAGCTGATTTTAAAGTCCACAGGCTCTAGGATATTCTCCTCTGAGCAAATCCACTGATATTCTAAGCGGTTAGAGTAATCACCGATTCCCTTCAGTACTTGGGATTATTGTATTTACATATACATTATTAGGTATCTAGCATTTTTCATCCTTTCGACACATTGCAAGTATCTTGAGGTCATCAATAGTATCTGGCTTTTGTATATTCCACAAATATGGGGTATGATATAGTATGCCTTGTGGCTTCAGATCGTTCTTATCTATAAGCTTTCTTGCTCCCGCCCATGTTAATGAGTCAATGTTGGCCCAAAGTTTCTTTTGTTTATTAATTAAGCAAATGTTTATGAATTTCTTACTGTGTGGGGTGCTGTGCAGGGTGTAAAACCATGAAAGACAAAGCCCTCATGGAGTTCATGTTGCATGTGTGAGTGATTTATGCCTTGAGGTAAGGCAACTTACCTTTTTGTATCTCAGTGCTTTTATCTATAACCCTTAATTTGATTATTTCATGAAACTACTGGAAGAACCCACCACAGCAATGAATGTGAAGTGACTTGCTAAAATATAAGGAGACATAAAATATATAGAACAATTATTGTTCTTTTAGTGCTATATGCTCTCAAAGGTTTTGCTCTTATCTTCCCCAACAGACTTAGCTGTTGGAGAAACACGACTATAGTTATTTTTTGTTTTATATTTGCTCATAGCAGCTGCTACAGAGGGAAAAGACACTGAATTTACGAAATATTTTAGTTGACTGAATCACTGTATTTTTATACCAAGGGTCTTAAACTCAAATTCCCACAGGAGCTACACAGAGAACATGAATTGGGCCACAGTAGGAAGTGGTGAGAAATTATGGCCAAAATGAAGAATGAAAGACCTTCAAATTCAAGTTCAAAAACAGCACTGTGTGAATGAAACAAAAGATTGAAGGCCACATTCAGCAGTCTTTTGTGAGCTGTGGTTTATACTTCTTTGTTTTACTCATATCCTGGATGACCTTAAATATGTGGGATATCGATAAACACAGGCAAATCGTTATAATAATTATCAGTAAACCTGAAAATAATAATGAAAATATTTTGGCGGGTGACTGTGAAACTGCAGTGAAGGATATAAGATACTGGATTATTGCAGACACATGCTTTCCACATGAGTTTTATACAGTCCCTATTCGTGAGGACCCAAGGGAAAATTTCTCGCAGGCCAGGTATCATTGTGATTCTTCTCATAAGGTAATTTGCTTTTATTTTGTAGATACTATGTATCATACCACGGATCCTATATATATATATATGTGTGTGTGTGTGTGTGTGTGTGTGTGTGTGTGTGTGTGTATGGGATGTTCGGAGCCAAATTTGCCACTGACTTCTAGAAAAAGATACAAGATCTCCTATCTCAAATATTGGATTCTAATTTTGTTTTTAGGTTCATTTTTTTTTAACTCCTTATTCTTCTCTTTCTCTTGACTTACTGCTTCTTTATTCTATTTTGCTTTATGTATCTTTGTAAGTCATCTCGAAATCTGTTTGGAAAAAGGTGAGGTACAAATGACAGCAGTCCCAAAGTATGTACATTTGGAGATAAGTGGATAAGAGCTTCCAGGCTATTGTTATTTACAAAGAAATGGTACATACAGCTGGCAGAATAAGACATTCTATAACCAGTCTCTTAAAGATGAACTGAAAAAGACAGCAAAGCAAATGTTTGTTTCTCTATACTTTGCTGTGCAGTTAGCTTTACTCAATATTCCCTGAGCATTTTTGAAGGAAAAAAATATTTTTTTTTCTTCTGGAGGATTGGGATGGTCCTTTTTGCTGTCCTGAACTATTTCTAGCTCTTTGTCTTGAGAAACATGTTAGTATTGTGCTTCGGAGCCCCTTTGTGCTGGGGTTGGGCATTGTGTTTAGCTCTAGCCAATAAGCTGCAAATGGAAGTGACTAGAGTGTTTCAATTCTGGGCCAGAGCAGGGACGTATCCTTGTGAGAACCTTCATCTCTCTGCCTTCTACGTGTGGTCTGGCAACATTTGAGATGGCGGCTGTCAGATGTGCCTGAGTCCCTCCATATTGACTCTTTGAAGTTGTATTCAGCCACTGAGACACAATCTAGACTGTCCTGACAGAATTCAAAGGCAATCTTTAACAAACCAAAGATTATGGCTACTATTGCTTATTAATTATGTTGACTCCAAGGATAGGTCAAGTGTGAATAGAGTTCAGAATTTGCCATGAATTCAGAGGAAAAAGCGTGAAATCATTCAGAATGAGAAATACTATCTCTCAGAAAGAAAAATCTCTATTTTTACCTGATCATTTCCACTGCTCAGCTTTGCTTACATGAAAATCAAGAACAAAAAAGGCTCCCTGTGACAACTGGAGTATCAGGATAATATGTTTATATACTTTTCATCAATCCTGTGTTTGTGATGCTTCCTACAGCTAGAGGTGAATGAAAGTCTAGGGGGAAATAATGAATAGATTTAGCCCTCATTTGCCTTGACTCTACAGGCAATTTTTACATTTTCGGAGATTTAGGGGTGTTATTTGGAGAAATTGCTCAGGAATAAAGATATCCCACCGGGCAAAAGAGGATTTCATGTTTTTGAGACATCTCTTTCTTCAATTTCCAGTTTGCAGGTGGGACTGGGGGAGGCAAAGGGAGTTAAAAACGTCTAGGTGAGATCTGTTACTAAGAGCAGCAAACATCCCCTCTAAGCTCAGCAGTGAGGGGCCTCTCAAAGGAAATAGCTTGCCCTTGTGTCTTTTTGTTGCTGTTGTTATTGAAGTATTTTGGAGAGAAGCATTAAAGGGGGGTGCCTCCTTCTCCGAATGGAATGTTTTTCACCAGACACCTCTCTCTTTCCTGGGGTGCAGGCCTGGATGCTGTTTTCAGAAATCTGGCCTTGGGAAAATGATGCTCTTTTTCTCTTGATTTTAGGATAAAAATGCTAACATATATTCCAAATGATGGGGTCACCTAGGTAATCCGATATCAGAGATAGGCAGTTGTGTGGAGGGAGGCACAAGTGAGCCAGGTCTCCAGTACTGAAGGATGCTCATTCCTCCTTTGGGTCATTTAGACACTATTGAAATTCTTGCCAGGGCCTTTATGGTGAACTGAGAATGTAGAAAAGTTGGAAATCTAAAGTAATATAATTTTTTTTTGAATTTTTAAAAGCCCTCTCCTCCTATAAACAGAGAAATTTTCATTCCTCATGGTGAAAATTATATCCGTATTACAACCAGCAGCTTTAAAACATTTGAGATTGCTAGCAAAATCCAAAACTTTCTATATAGTTGTTTACAAAAAAATTTACTGCTATTTACCCCAACTCTTGAGCATACATACTATGTGCCATTTCTTGCCATTCAGATTGGCAAAGATTAAAAAGCATCAAAAAATGTGAGGGCAAATAGAAATGTTCATACACTGAAGATTTTAGAGTAAATTGGTCTAACATTTCTGTAGGGTCAATTTGGCAATATGTCTCAAAAGGAAGCTTGTAGATAAAAACATACAAGTCCTGTGAACTATAAACTTCACTAGACAAATGCACAAAGACATAAAAGATTGTTCACTGTTCCACTGCTTATTTTAGTAAAATATCAGAAAACTTTTACAGTTATAAAAATAATAATTGGTCTATATTTCTCTGAAGAAATATGCTCACTATACATTAAGTTAAAAATCAGGTAAAAATGTAATCCAATTTCTTGTAAATAATAATTATATATACACGTGTGTACACATATAAAGAAAACTGTTTTACTTTTTTAAACGTTTTTAAAATTTTTTATTTTTAAAGAAGCTTTAGATTACATACATGATACATTGAAAATATAGGGGGATTCCCATATACTCTACTCCCTCCCCCTCCCACATTTTCCCCCATTAACAACATCTTTCATTAGTGTGGTACATTTGTTACAATTGATGACAATATATAGAAGCACTGCTCCTAACCATAGTCAATAGTTTACATTACAGTTTATACTTTGCACCGTACATTTTTAAAGGTTTTGATGAAATGTATAATGGCCTGTATCTGTAATTGCAATGTCATGCAGGACAATTCCAGTATCCCCAAAATGCTCCATGTTACAGCTATTCTTCCTTCTCCCTCCCCTCAGAACCTCTTGTGACTACTGCCTTTATATCAATGCTACAAGATCTTCCATTGCTAGACTAATACTAAGACTACTTTAGTCCATAGTTGCATTCCGCTCTTATGTTTGTTCATTCACCAGTCTTGAGGATTTTAGGATGGTAATGCTCACTCTTTCTGATTGAGAGGGGGCTTAGATTCCATGGGGCAGATGGATAAACTGTCTTGCTTGCAGTTGTAGATACTTTCTGTTTTTTGGGATGGGTGTTATCCATCATCCTTTTGTTAGTTGTCCTGGGCAAGTCTGATGAGCTGGAGAGTAGGTGTTGGCTGCAACTCTGCTGAGATTCAGAGCTCAACTGGCATATGAACAGACCGAAGATATAAGTCTCTGGTACATATATTTAACAAGTATAGCACTAATGTAGGTTCAAATAAAAGGGGCAGAAGAGCCCTGTATAGGGAAATTAAAAATGAGTCTAACTCTGTTACATTGGGGAGCATATATTCCAAGGTAAGGCCCACTGACAGGGTGCCAAATTCCTGAGATTGTCTGCCCTGCCTATAGTGTCTAGATGTCTCTAGAGCCCTGAGGAGTATGTGGTACTTTTTCAATACTTTCTTTCCTAATGATCGTCTATCAAATTTAATGAAAGAACAAATTAAAAAAGACAAATTTAGATCTCTAACACAGGCCTCCCTTCTGATTATCAGATTAATTTATAGCTTTTCCTTTTTCTGGAGCTACAGGGTTTTGAACTTGAGACCTCCTTGTACATGGGAAGTAGGCGCTCAACCACTTGAGCTACATCTGCTTCCCTCTATCTGTTTTTGAAATCTTCACTTATAGGTCTCATTGGTTTACAGGACCTAAGCTGCCTAAGATAAATTTAACTCCCTCTAGTGCTTCCACCTCAGTAAATAGCAACTCGCTCATCCAGGGTCTTTTGGGTCAACTTTGTGCCTTTCACACCGACACCATGCCCCCTCCATTTCATAACCAAGTTCTGTTTATGCTGATGCCAAACAGATTGTGAATACCTCTGTGTCTCTCCATGTGAACTCATGTCACGTCAGTCCAGGTCCCCAGCACCTCGTGTCTGACCTACTGCTACACCTTTGGGCTCTCGCGATATTTTTTCCTAGAGTCAGAGACAGCTTTTTGACGCAACAACAGCTTCCTGTTGCTCTGAGAATTCAGTATTCTAACATGACTCGCAGAGGCCAGAATTATTTGGTTGCTCGCTGCCTTTGCCCCAGCCTCATCTTGTACCTCATTCCCTTTTGCTAACGGTTCTCAGGACACAAGCCGTTCTCTTTTCTTGGAGGTTCCAGCAATTTCTCACTCCAGCGATTTGCACAGGTTTGCTCTCTTCTTGGAATGCTCTTCTCTACTTTTCATTTTTAACTCTTATCCCTTCATTAGATGTTAGTTTATAACTTTTCTGTTTATTGCTTTATGGCTACTGAACTGTTCCATGTTTATTGTCTATTATTCTCTCTAGAATGAATGTTTTATGAGGGCAGGGATTTGATTGTCTTGGTCACTACATTTTCCTCAGTGCTTAGCACAGTTCCTGGCACATGGTAGAAGCTCAATATTAGGTGGCTGTTGAACAAATGACTAAATGAATACATGTGTAATTGTGTAATTTCAATTTTAAAGTAATTATAAAGAGGCAGTTCTTAGGATATGATATAGTTGACTTTTTCATTTTTCTAAATTTCCCTTTTCATTTTTGGCTGGATGATTTGTTGGAAATAAAGTAGTATTTCTCCACGTTTTTATTCTATAGGAAAGTGATAAAGTAATTTTATATTCAGATTGACAGCAAAAAAATTAATAGGAATTTTAATAAAAGTACAATGTTAACAGCCTACGGTCTTTGAAATATGAAGCATGCTGGGCTACATGGTCTTTCATTGTAATCCATAGGAATTTAAAAGTATTGGACCAGCTACAGGCAAACTCCCTATTGTTCTCTGAATGTAATAGGAACATATTGAGAACTACAAGTTAAAAATTGAATGTAAGTGCTACAGAGCTCAGACAAAACCTATTCTCCAGTTCAGGAAAATTGAAATTAAATTTTGATCATGGAATATACATCAGATGTGAACAAAATAATATTATTTTTGAAGTAAATGGAGTTATATATAATAGGATAAATAACATTTGAATCATATAAATGAATTTTGAGGTTATAATGATCCATTTGATACCCAGAGAGAATACTAGGAACTGTACATAGAAATTCAACTGCCAAAGAATTTAAATCTAATTCTTTTAAATCTGTAAGTTCTATTGACATAGAATTTATGTCTTTATGTCACTGGATATGACACCATCCAATTTTAACATTCGCTATATTCCTATTAATAGATTTTCAGAATATGTGTGAATATATGTTATAGTTAAGAATTATATCTAAATAATATCTGTCAATGTTAAGCAAATTATTCCTATTTATTCTGAAATTTATCCTTTTCAGGAAGCTATTAGCATATCAAAGCATCATGGTTTTTAGGGCTTAAAAATTCAGTAGCAAATACTTATGTCCATAAAAACATAAGCATTATTTATCATTTTCCATAGTTAATAAATACACCTAATAAGGTAAAAAATGATGATGGCTTAAATGAGTGCTATATTAACTAAATGTGAATATATGCATTCAAACTATATGTATGTGTTCATATACATGATTATCTTAAGTCATTTAATATGTCTGAATAGATTTATTTTTAATTAGGATTTTTCGATATACTCAATTTTATATCCTGCCATTTTCTCATGGCATATTACCTAAGTAATTTCCCATACAATTAAATTTTTCATTCTATATTTGTTTCATTATTTGTTAATATCACCATTACTCTTTGTAGAGCATTGAGTGTGATCTTTGTTATCAATGATTCTGCAATGAATATCCCTGAGAACTCTGATCAGTTATCTAGAGCAGTTGTTTTGACACTTTAGTGTGCAGTAGAATGATCTAGTGTGCATTAGAATCATCTTTGTTACAACACAGATTACTTATCCCCATGCCCAAAGTTTTTTGATCGAGTAGGTTTCAGATGGGACCCCAAAAATTTGCGTGATGCTGATTGTGCTGATTTGGGGACCACACTCTGAGAACCACAGATAGAACATTTTTAGAAGTAAGATTATAGGGATAATAGGTATCCATATTTTTAAGGCTCCTAATACATATTTTGCCAAATTGTTTTCCAGAAAAATTACATGAAATTTCATTCCTACCAATAAGTCTCACCATCATGGAGTATTTGAATTTTAAATCTCTTGTCATTTTGAGACCTGAAAAATGTTATCTCCATTGAAGCATTTTGTAAAATAATAAGACATTGAAGACATTTTCATGAGAAGGAAAATGTTTAAATAAACATGGGTATAGCCATACAAGGGAACTTAATTTAGCAGTTTAAATGAATGAAGTAGATCTACATGTATCAACATGGAAAAATCACAAACCATAAATCTGATTGAAAAAGTTTAAAAACATGCAAACAGTATAGACTGTTTATAAATACAAAGCTATATATATCTATAAAGATATATGTAACAAAGGTTAAATAAAATGTGTAAGGATGGTAATATACAAAACTCAGCATAGTTATTACTTCTAAGAAAGGAGATAAAAGAGAATGCAATTAGTGAGGTTGCATTCAAGGGACTTCCATTATATCTGTGATATATATATATTATATATCAATACTTATATTAGAGAACTTGTAGATTTACAGAAAAATCATGCATAAAATGTGATATTTTTAAAAAAAGATTTAAAGCTAATATGACAACTTGTTAAGATTTGTTAAAGCTGGATGGATATTTGTTGCTTTATTTAGTATAATTTGGAATATTTCACAACAATAGAAATATAAACAAGAAAAATGGGAGCTTACTGATTTTATTTGCATTTCTTTAATTAGTAGTGAGACTGAATATTTTCTAAGCCTATTGGTCATCTTTTCTTTTCTTTCTCATTTCTCATATGGAGATGGATTTTATAGAAAAATTGATTTGAAATCCTTAGTAGTAGAATTTATTTGCTTTTAGCTGTTGTAGGGGCTGTGTTTTATAAACATCATGGGATGCTACCGTATTGTTTCATTGAAGTGGTCTCTCAATTGGAAAACACCTATAAATACAAAAACAAAAGAAGAACCCTACTAAATTACTCTAAAAAGCACTAACAAAAACAACACGCATTCACACACAGCTGTTGATTAAATGTTATGCTAAGCAAAAGTTGAGAAGAACTGGGAACTATAGCATACTTAATGGCTTCCCGTAGTAGGCTGAATAATGGCCATTCAAAGATAGCAGGTCTGCATCCCTGGAGCTGTGAATGTCACCTTATAAGGAAAAAGGCTCTTTGCAGAGGTGATTAACTTAAAGATCTTGACAGGGAGAGATTATCCTAGATTATCCACTTGGGCCCTAAATCCAATCACAAGTGTCCTTATGTGGGAGAGGCAGAGGGATATTTGATACCCACAGAAGAGTAGCAAGTAATGTGACCACGAAGGCAGAGATTGGAGTGTCAAGGCATGCTGGCAGCTGGAAGAAGCGGGAAAAGACAAGGAATGGATTCTTCTCTGGGGCAGGAAACAGCCCTGCCAACATCTTGGTTTGGGTCCAGTGATACTGATTTGGGATTTCTGGTCTCTAGAATTGTGAGAGAATAAATTTCTGTTGTTTAAGGCCACCAGTGGTAATTTGTTACAGCAGCCCAAGGAAATGGAGATACTTCTTGGACAGAAATTTCACTTTGCTACTAATATCTTGAAGTATTTCAGTCAATTCTCAAGAATATTAAATACAGTCTCAAAAAGGTGATTCCTTTTCCAGTTAAGCATTGTTGGTTTTTTAAAAAGTACATACACAAATGACCAAATCGTTTTTATTTACCCTGTAAGATTTTTAAAGATTCAATCTTTTAAGTTTTTATTAAATTGTTTGAAACTATCAATGATAGGACTCAAACATGCTTTTAAAGTGAAAAAGGTGTGATCTTTTATGTCACCTCCAAATGACTTACTAACTTCCATAATTTTCTGAAATAGTTCAACCTTAATTGAAGTATTACTGTGATTATAGAATACTCTGAACAAATGAAGAGGTTTATAATACAGACACATAAATGATAACAATCACCTAGTAATCCACAAATATTAAAGGGAGAGATGGTTAAAGCCAAGTGAAAATGATGATTATAGATTTAGACGAGCATGTGTCCAAGTTAGTTTATTTTCGTCATTATTAATGAGAAATTGACATGCCAGCTAACCTTCAAAATATAATTTTTAAGTAAAATAATATTCCTAGAAGGTCTTGACCATGTAGGCGTATTATTGACCCATTAGATTTGTTTCATTTAGTAAGTTTCTGTAATCTTTTTACTTTGAAATAATTTATATTCACAGGAAGGAGCAAATCAATGTCTAGGGAGGTCTAGGGCACCCTTCATCCAGCGTCCCCCAGCGTTACCATCGTACATACTATAGTACAGTATCAAAATCAGGCAACTAACATGGAGATTATTCAGACTTCACCAGTTAATACCTGTACTCATTTGTGTGTGTGTAGCTCTATGCAATCTTATTACATGTGTAGCTTCATGTAACCACAATCAAAATATTAACTGTGTCATCATCACAAGGCTTCCTCATCTATTACTTTATAGCTATACCCATCATCCTATCCTCCCTCATCCCTAACTCATGGCAATTACTAATCTGTTCTCTATATCTAAAACTGTGTTCTTTCAAGAATGCTATAGAAATGGAGTCATGCAGCGTGCATCTTTTGGACATTGGTTCTTTTCACTTGGCTTAATTCCCTTGAGGCTCATCCAAGTTGTTGCATGTATCAATAGTCTGTCTCTTTTTATTGTTGAATAGTAATCAAAGCTATGGATGTATCACAGTTTAACCCTTCGCCACTGAAGGACATCTGGGCAGTTTCCAGTGTGGGGCTATCATGAGTAAAGCTTCTAGGAACATTTGTGTGACATTTCTGCATGAAAATAAGTTTTAATTTCTCTCAGATATATGCCCAAGTATGTAATTGTTGGGTGATATGGTAAGTCCATTTTTAGTTTCAAAAGGGACTGCCAAACTGTTTTCCAGAGTAACTGTCCCATTTTACATTCCCACCCAGAATTTATGTGTGATACAATTCTCCACACCCTCTTCAGCATTTGGTGTTATCACTATATATTTTTTTCGCCATTCTAGTAGATGTATAGTGATCTCATTGTGGGTTTAATTTGCATTTCTTTAATGACTAATAATGTTGGGCATCTTTTCAAGTGGTTATTTTGCATCTCTATATATTTTTGGTGAAATGTATGTACATGTCTTTTACCCAATTTTTGGATTAAAGAAAAAACATATTTAATGTTGAGCTAGATATAGTTCCTTTGTCAAATATGTGGTTTGCAAATATTTTCTCCCAGTCTGTAATTTGATTTTTCATTCTCTTAATAAGGTCTTTCACAGAGCAAAAGTTTTTAATTTTGATGAGGTCCAATTTATCAAGTTATCCTTTTTTGGGTCATGCTTTTGGTGGCAAGTCTAAGAATTCTTAGCTTAGTCCTTGGTTCTGAAGATTTTTTCCTATTTGTTTTAGACATTTTATAGTTCTATGTTTTAAATTTAAGCTTATTATTCATTGAGTTAATTTTTGTATAAAGTGAGATTTAGGTTGAAGTTAAATTTTTTTTTTCCTAAATATGTACAATTGCACCATTTATTGAAAAGGCTAATCCTTCTCCAAAGGATTAGTTTTTCTTCTTTGTCAAAATTAATTGGAGGGGGAGTGGATGTGGCTCAAGCGGTTGAAGACCTTATGTTGAGTGAAGCAAGCCAGGCATTGAAGGATGAACAGTATATGACCTCACTGATATGAATTAAAGAAATTGAGCAGTCTCAGCTATTGTCTGAAAGACAGGTTTACAAGAAAGAGAAAGAGAAAGAGAAGAGAAAGTTGTGAGCCATCACTCATACGGACGTAATCTATGGTAAAGTGATAGAGTGTAGTTGTGTATTGAAGGGATAGCACAGGTGGGTAGTGATATTATTGGGTTTGGTGGTGCAGGGTTGACAGGTGGGTAGATTGGGATGGGTGGTTTAGAATACCCAGGATACTGGGGAGAGAGATGGGAGAGGGACCAGGTGAACACTTGGGATTTGTGGGTATGAGGTTGAAAGAACAGAGGTGGGAATGCTCTTATGGCAATATGACAAGGAAGTGTCACTGGTTTAGGGTGTTGGTTGGGGGGGGGGCATTCAGGACAGGGTGCACCTGGAGCAGGCTTCTAGGGAGTGTGTGAGTGTTCATCCTGTCATAATATGTTGTATCAGTGGGTGGAAACCCACATAATGAGAGGGAAGGAGATGGACTCCCATCTTTGGGAGGACTGATTCGTTCAGAAATAGACAGGCGGGGGTCTCTCAAGAGCAAGGGCGGTTCCTAATAGGGGAGGACAAACCAGTGTGTCAAGACCTCTTGTTGCATGTAACTATGAATCTTGTCATCCAATGAGTCAAGTCAGGGGATCGTCATGGGCCCTGGGGGGATGGGGAGGGAGGAACACAATAGATCAAACGGGGTATTTAGTGTTCAGTAGAAATGTTTTTCATTACCTAAAAGTGATGGACACGGGACATGGTAAATATCATCAAAATTTATAAAAGTGTATGGTCTAAAATGTAAACCATACTATAAGCCATTGACAATGTTTAGTAGTTATGTTTCACTATCTGTATATCAGTTATAACAATGCTACCCTCCACATACAAAAAGGTTTTAATATGGTGTGAGGAAAGGGGGAGGAGGTTGGGTATATGTGAGTCTCTTTGTGAGTGACTTTGTGTGTGTGACTTTGCTGTGACCTAAAA
>JAQZBX010090614.1:0-12491 GCA_029593785.1 Cabassous unicinctus
CACATTGAGGATATAGAATATGCAACTGGGTGAGGGAGCCAAGCCTAAGTGTCACAGAGAGGATACCTGGACAGCTAGGAGACAATATGATGAACTCGGGATTAAGAAAGAAAATGGGAAGGTACTGAAAAAATTACATTTTAAACAGAATGCTTAAAAAGAAAAAGTTGATCTGCTATTTCATACATCTTTGTCCACCATTCAGAGATATATGTTAAAGCTACTATGTTACACAAAAGACAGACTTAGTCTTCAATGACATTACAGTCTAGCCAGGCTCCAGTAGAGAGCTAGTTGGTTATCAAAACCATCAAATACATAAGCAGAATCATTATGACTATAAAAACCACACAGAGCAGGGATCTCTGGTGCTATAAAAACCCACAAGCAGGCCCACAAGAGACAATGTTGCAAGAAGAAATAATAATAAGCAAAGAACTCAAGCCAGTGTTCTCACAGTGTGGTCCTGAGATCAGCAAGTCACTCTCACAGATGAACAGGTTAGAAATGTAAATCCTCTGGCCTCACCACAGACCTACCTAATCAGAAACTATGGGGTTGGAACCCAGAAATAGGTGTGCCAACTAGCCTGCTATGTGATTCTGATGCATGCTAAAGTTTGAGAAATATTGATCTCAGGGTATAGGACTTAATATGTAAAAACTTGAGGGAGGGTTCAGAATGAGAGAGGTAAAGATGTCCCTAGTTCAAAAAGTGGTAAGAGCAAAAGCTGCAGGAGGCCTGGGAGTCAGAGAGACGGAGCTGAATTGGTGAGAAGACAACAATCTTGTATGGTCTCCAACTTTAACAGTCAGTCGGGGCTAAATTTACGCACAGACCTATCTTCCTTAGCAAGAAAAATAAACTTTAATTGGAATGATTGGAATGATTGGGGGAAGCAAGGTCTCCATGCATTTACATCATCTGCCTGGCCCACCCAAAACCTTTGATTTTGCAACCTTGGCTAAATTACGGCAGAAGTGGTTGGAAAAGAGCAGGATATAGCCCTTTAGAGCTGTAGTTCTCTACCCCTGGCCATAAATTAGAATTGCCTGGGGAGCTTTAAAAAATAAGATACAGGAGGCAAAACTCAAAACAATTCAATCAGGATCTCTGGGATGCAGTCTAGGCAACAGATATTTTTTAAGCACTGCCCAGTGATCTCAATGTGCAACAAGCATTGAGGGCAGCTCAGTTTGAAAAATAACAGACAGCAAATTCAGGGGCCTGGGAGAATTTCTCTAATGATTCTTAAAATAGGAAAGCACAGGGGCATGCCTACTTTGGCTTTCTTATTTAAATACCTCCTGTTCAAATTGGAAATGTTTTCTGTTAAATTATATATTCATTTTCATAAGCCAAATGAACTAGGAATCCTAACATACAGAAGGGGAGTGAAAAATATGTGCTGTTTGGAGAACTTGGCCTTGTTTAGTTCATGCCCTTTCAGGTTATCTGCTTCTGATTTTATGGGGGCTCTGCATTTTCACTGTCTTTGAACTATTTTACAAATGTAAGTTGTATATAACTGATAGCAATGGAAAATAATTCTTTCTGAAGGCATGCAAATAAATTTTATCTGGTGGGGGTTCAATTGACTATCTCACCTCCCCCCCCCAAAATTGTTTTGCACCATTTGCAAATTTATTTCATTATTCCGTATCTATAAATGTGTCTATTCTTTGGATTCTCTTTTGAACCAGTTGTAACTTCTCTTTGGTTCCCACATTGATAATTAGTTAAATAAAAATTTTAATGTGTTAGTTTTATATTTGTCAGAGAGCCATAGTTGTTTTTTTTTCCTTTTGTTTGAAAATTATATTTAAACACAACCTTGACTTCAAATTAGTGCTGAGGACATTTGGGAGATGTAGAGGGTAGGCAGAGTCTCTTTATTGTGGCTAATGAAAAGCAGCAAGGGGTGTTTATCAGATAACAGTGCATAATAGCAGCTGACTGGGTCTCCTACTCCTTCACTCTCTGGATCAACAAAACTAAGCTAGCACAGAAGTCCAATTCTAACCCCCTGTCTCCCAACTCATTAGAATGTCAATTCATACATTGTTCTCATTAACCCATTCCCTTAAAAGGACAATCAGTTTCAGGAAGGTCTTGTGGTAATCACAGCATGGTTTAATTAGGGGAGAAAGAATATTCTTCCTCTTATTAGCTGTTTAGGTATTAGAAATTGCAAGCCGATGTTTCTTCAGGTTTATTTTCTCCTTGCTAAGCAAAGGTAATGAGTTGGCCTAATAGTTGCCAAAATATATAGCACCTTTAACTTGGAACTTTTGAGTTCTTGTAACATGTATCAATCAGTGCTTTTCAATGTTTCACAAAGAAGCAATTTCTAACCTCATTTTTCTCCTTTTACTCAAAAGGAGAGTGAAAACCTGAAATTCTAAATAACTCAGTAACAGCGATTCTTTGAAACAACATACAAAAGCATCAGAGAACAAAATCTGCAAATATCGCCACTCTCTGGAAAACTACAAACCAAACCACCATTATAAACTGAAATAAATGGCTCATTAAAACCCTGAAGAGGGAAACAACCAGCAAGATGGCGGCAGAGTAAGGAGCTCCTAGATTCAGCTCTTGCTACAGGGCAATTAATAATCACCCAGAGCTACCTAAAGCACCTGTTTGGGGCTCCAGGAGACCAGAAGAGGATCCTGCAACATCCTTGAAAGAATGGAAGGAGGAGACTGCCCATCTGCATAGAAGATTCCTAAGTAGAGGACTCCACACCCCAGGGCAGGTGCCCATCCTCTACAGGTAGCACAAGCCACCTCGGGAACTGTTCTGTGGCTGGAATTGTAAGCTCCACTTCCCAAAATGGGGGAGGAAGAGATGGTTGGGCACCAACTTCAGGTACTGAATAGTAAACTAACATGGTTAAAGTATAACCCTAAGAAGAGCTAAAGTTTGTACCTGCCCAAGTCAGAAAGAGGCAGGTAGCCACCACTTTAAACCCACCTCCAGCACGAGAGGACAAGGGTCGGACTGAAAATCCCAGTGCTGGTAGGGACTGGCTTCTTTCCATCCAGATCGGATTATGGCTTCAGCCTAAGAACCAGCCCCACTTCCGGCAGGGAGGAAGCTGGGGTACCTGCGCCAACCTCTCAGGGAAACTACAGGCCAATCCACAGAGGCTGGTGATTGTTCTACTGTGGTGACACAAGCCGCCTAGGGAGCTGTTCTGTGGCTGGAGTTGGAAGTTCCATTTCCCATAAACAGGGTCAAGGGAGAGATGGTTGGCCACCGACTTCAGCTACTGATTAGTAAGTTCAGCTGGCTGAAGTATAACCCTAAGAACAGCTAGTTTGAACCCATAAAAGTCAGAAAGAGGCCCGTACTTGCCACTTTAACCCCACCCCCAGGATGAGGGGAAGCCGGGCTGACTGAAAATCACAGTGATGGTAGAGACTGGTTTCTTTCACCCAGATTGGACTGCAGACCTAGCCTAGGCTCCAGCCCCACATCTGGCAGGGAGGAAGCTGGCAGGCCCTCTACCAGTCTCTCTGGGTAACTGCAGGGACATTCGGCTGGCATAAACTGAATAGACGGAAGTCTACCCAGGTAACTGCGGTCATTTTGTACCTGCATGGCATAGATTGCTGCCCACACCTGCAGGTACATTCCTGCCCCAGGCAGGAGAGAAAGGGGCGTGAAGGTCATCAGTCTCTCAGGACAACTAGAGTTTAGGCCTGCACAATTTGGATTATTACACATGGCTGTGGTTCTGTCCCTACCCCTGGCAAAGGAGAAAGTTGGGAGAAAAAGTATCTGTCCCTTGGGAAATGCAGGTAGCTTGAGCCTATAGCTTACAGCACCAACTACATCTTTGGCTCCTACTACACAACCAGCAAGGAAGAAAGGGCAACAAAGCTCTAAACTAAAGAGAGAAACTACATCCAGAATAAATACATGTAGTAAGCCAGATGCCAAGATGCCAACAAAAAATTAAAATTCACACCAAGAAACAGGAAGATATGGCCCAGTTAAAGGAACAAGATAAATCTCCATATGACATAAAGGAGTTGAGATAACTGGTCATAGACATTCAAACAAATCTCCTTAATAAATTCAATGAGATGTCTAAAGAGATTAAGGATATTAAGAAGACATTGGATGAGCACAAAGACGAATTTGAAAGAATACATAGAAAAATAGCAAATCTTATGGGAATGAAATGTGCAATAAATGAAATTAAAAATACACTGGAATCATATAACAGCAGATTTGAGTAGGCAGAAGAAAGGATTGGTAAGCTTGAAGAAATGGCCTCCAAAAGCAAACATACAAAAGAACTTATGAAAAGAATGGAAAGAATGGAACAAGGTCTCAGGGAACTAAGCGATAGCAAGAGACATGCAAAAACACGTGTCATGAATGTCCCAGAAGGAGAAGAGAAGGGAAAAAGGGACAGAAGGAATATTTGAAGAAATAATGGTGGAAAATTTCCTAACCCTATTGAAGGACATGGATATCCATGTCCACGAAGCACAACATACTCCCATCCAAATAAATCTGAATAGATTCTGAGACACATACTAATCAAAGTATCAGATGCCAAAGACAAAGAGAGAATTCTGAGAGCAGCAAGAGAAAAGCAATGCATAACATATGAGGGATATCCAATAAGATGAAGTACCAAATTTTCACCAGAAACCATGGAGGCAAGAAGGCAGTGGTATGATATATTTAAGGTACTGCAAGTAAAAAACTTCCAGCCAACAATCTTATATCCAGCAAGACTGTCTTTCAAAAATTCCAGTGAGTTTAGAATGTTCACAGACAAACAGAAACTGAGAGAGTTTGTAACCAAGAGACTGGCTTTGCAGGAAATACTAAAGTGGGTACAACAGTCTGAAAAGAAAAGACAGAAGAGAGAGGCTTGGAAGAGAGTCTAGAAATGAAGATTGTATGAGTAAAAGTAACTAAAAGTCTCAAAAGAGTGGTGAAAGTAAAATATGAAAGAAAAAACCTAAAAGTCAAAATAGATGAAATAAGAACTGCCTTTACAGTAATAACATTGAATGTTAATGGATTAAAGTCTCCAATCAAAAGACACAGGCTGGTGGAATGGAGAAGAAAATAGGAGCCACCTATATGCTGTCTGCAAAAGTCTCATCTTAGACCCAAGGATACCAGTAGGTTGAAAGTGAAAGGCTGGAAAAAGATATTCCACACATTCAATAACCAAAAAAAAAGGCCAGAGTACCTATATTTATATTAGATGAAATAGACTTTAAAAGACACTAGCAATGTACAATCTGAGGAGGAAACCAGGAGGAAAAAAAATCCATCTACAATAGTAACTAAAAGAATCAAATAATTAGGAATAAAAACCAACGATGTAAAGCACTTGTATTCAGAAAACTACAACTCATTGTTAAAAGAAATAAAAAAGACCTACATAATTGGAAGAACATTCCATGCTCACAGACTGGAAGACTAAATATCACTAAGATGTCAATTCTACACAAATTGATATACAGATTCAATGAAATCCCAATAAAAATTCTACCAGCATTTTTTAAATAAATGGAAAACATGATTATCAAATTTATTTGGAAGGGTAAGGGGTCCTGAATAGCCAGAAACATCTTAAAAAGGAAAAATGAAGTAGGAGGACTCTCACTTCCGGACTTTAAATCATATTACCTCACTACAGTGGTAAAAACAGCATGGTACTGGCATAAAGACAGACACATAGATGAATTGAATTGAACTGATGGTTCAGAAACAGACCCTCACATCTTTGGTCAAGTGATATTTGATAAGGTTGTCAAACCCACCCAGCTCAAACAGAACAGTCCATTTAACAAAAGGTGCTGAGAGAACTTGATATCCATAGCAAAGGAAGGAAAGGGGACCCCTAACTCACACCTTATACAACAATTAACTCAAAATGGATCAAAAACCAAAATATAAAATCAAGAACCATAAAGCTTCCAGAAGAAAATATAAGAAAATATCTTTAAGACCTGGTGGTAAATGATGGATTCCTAAAGAAGCTAAGAGGAGGACTGAGATGGACTACTGATGTTTAATATATGTAGAAGTTTTAATTAACTTTTTTGTAAAAGTGTGGAAATGTATAGAGTTGATGGTAACACATTTTAGTGAGTAATAGCTGGTTTATATATGTGAATGTGACTGAAAATGGTAGTCTAGGGATGTAAATGGCAATTGAAAGAAAGCTAGAGTATAATCTAGGGACTGAATAACACAGTAAGCCCAGAAGTGGATGATAATTTTGGTTATTGGTACAGATGCAAGTATGTACTTTGTGAGCTACAGCAGATTTACATCACTATTGTAGGGTGGTGGGAATGTGGAGAAGCATGGGAAAAATACAACTGGAGTGACCTATGGACTCCACTTAACAGTAATAATGTAATATTCATGCATCTGTGCCAATGATGTACTCTGTTGATAATGGTGGAATATGAAAAAAATGTGCCAGATGTATGTTAGGAACCTGGTAATAGCCTGATGATATTATCTCATAATCTATAACAAATGTTCCACCAAGGTGTGGTCTGTTGATAGAGGGGTGTTATATGGGAATTCTGCACGTGCCTGAATGTTTTGTAAGTTTACAACTTCTGTCATAAAAATATATTTGAAAAAATAATAGGGAGGGTTGGCAGGAAAATCCAACAAATGTAGATAAGGTCTATAATTAGTAGTAAGATTTTGACAATATTCTTTCATCATTTGTAACAAATGTCTCTCAATAATGCAAGGTGTTGGTGGTGGATTGATGTATGCAACCCCTATATGATGTTATGCATGTTTGCTTTGTAAGTTCACAACTTTTACTATACACTTCTGTTTATATATGTTCATATATAAATGATATGAAAATAATAATAGGGTGGGTTGGGGGGAAAATACACCAAATATAAGATACTTTGGTTGGTAGTAATATTTTGAGGATGCTCTTTAATCAATAGTTTAAAATGTTGCACAACAATTCAGGGTATTGCTAGTAGGATGAGGTATGATGTCCCTGTATGATGTTATGTATGTTTGTTTTGTAAGTTCACAATTGATGGAGTTTCAATCAAAGGCCATGACTACTGACAGTGAGCAGACCACTTTGGAATGTAGGAGACACCCTGGAATGTAGAAGATAAGAGCCTAGTCTCAAGATGAGATAGGATCTTATAGTAGCTGGGTGGGGAAACATCCTGAGCTTCTATTGAGTTCTTTGTATGATAGATAGGATTTACAATGTCTGCCACATGCAGGAATGTAAAACCCTTCAAGACTTGCTGGGTTTTAGCAAAATGTAAACTGTCAAGCATCTATTGCCTTTGTATATGTGCATATGTATTTTGATTGGTCAAAAACCAAATAAAAGCCACGCTCTGTGGTGTAGCTGGGCTCTTCTTGTCATTTCAGACGGAGAGACCCCTGATTCCAGTTTTTTCTTCTCTTTGTCTTATTCTTTCTCATCCGTGGCACCATTTTCACTGACCCAGTTCCTGACTGGCAACACACAATTATTACTATACACTTATTGTTTGTGTATGTTTATGTATGTGTGATATACTTCAAGAAATTAAGAAAAACAAAAAAAACAAACAAACCCTGCAGTGGTCTCTTCCCAACCACAAAGACAAATGGCCATTTCAGTTAATGTAAAATAAATTAAAGATACATTTAAATAAAGAATAAAACATATTTTTAAACACTTGTAGGAAAGCCGGTTACCCCTGTTGAAAAATATGAATCATCCTACTTTAAAATGCAAATTTTCCAAGTTTCTGATTTTAGGTTCAAGTACATTCATCGACTTGAAATATGATATAATGCACAGATTCTATTTAGATTGTCAAAACATATAACTGTTTTCTGGTTAACATTGAATTTATACTAAAAACCTTAAGCTGAATATTTTTTGGTTGAGTTGAAAGGGATGTTGTGTGACTGAAAAATAAAATGAATTAAAGATTTTATGTTTGGTTAAAAAAATTGAGAAGGTACTTTCCCCCTGCCTTATATATGTTTTCAAGGGTGAGCAATAATAATGTTCAAGTTTTGCAAATTAATGGATATTTGTTGCATGTAATTTCTGGTTACCCACCCTGGTCACACACAAACAATCCTTTCTGATTTCACGTGGGCTGCCTTGCAAAAAGCAATTTTCCAAAACCTCTATCTACACTGAAAAACTCTGTGCTCCATGGTATAGTTTTATTTTTCAGGACCAGCTCTTGCAATTTCATGCAGTAATTTAGGTGATTGTAAGCACAGCATATTCAGTCTAAATGCTTCCTTTAGAAGAGTAATGTTTTGCTATACTAAATCCTTCCATTTGGAGCCAAAAGAAGTGAGTTTTATAGCACTGGCTTGAAACTGGATTTTAGATTCTATTTCCTTCAGTCACAGAGTAGTATTTTTTTTTCCTATTATACCTTCGTATGGTCATTTCTTCTGAGGAATAGCATAGTTTTTTATTTTTCTTTTTTTAAAACCACTCTTCACCTACATTGTTGTGGAGATGCATTTGGGGTTCAGAGGATTACACTGAGGCCCCAGAGACCGGATAAAAATCCGCCCCTTGCCCAACCCTGACCAGAGTCTTGCTTTGTAGTCTCAAGAAGCATCAGATGGCTGGATACACTTTTACAGCAGCCCCACTAGGACTCACAAGGCAGTTAGGAGGATTAAGGTTGTAATGTCAGAGAATGACTTGCACCTTCTCAGCAGGGCATCTTTGAAAATAGAAGAGATTTTAGAAAGGAAGCAAGAGAGGCAGCCTGGCATGCTTTTACTCATGCCGAACAGGAAAGCAAAGTGTGACTCTAATAGGACAGAAAACAATTAGAGGACCTGCACCTGCCTCCCTCATCCTCCATAAGATTTACCCTGCTGGCCCTAAGATCCAGAGAGCATTTAGCACTGTGGGAGATTTGGTAGAAACTGGAGCTCAACATGTTCTCTGGCCATCAAGTTTATTTGCATCCTTGTGGATGTAACTAATTTAAGCATTGCCTCTTTGTCTCTGAACCAAGTACCTCTAGATTGGGAAACTGTGACCTCCTTATTAGCCCTCAATTAAGTCACAGAATTGCTTGTGTCCATCACAGGAAAAAACAAAACAAAACAGTAACTTATCCTTTCTTTGCCATTGCTGTCATGGGTAAAATGTAGAGAACAATAATATCCATCTCATAGTATTGTTTTAAGTTCTGGTCTATAAAGCTTTTAGAAGAGAGTCTGGGATATGGCAGAAATTATATGTCATTTTTTAATAAGTTAAGTACATAAATAGATACTTTCTTCATATTTCTGACTGAATGTAAAGTCAAGTCATGTCAACATTCTGGGCAGAAAAAGATTTTCAGAAGATGGAGGATTGGGAAGACATGGGAATCTCTTCTCCAGGAAAATAGCTAGAGGACAGGCTGAAACAGCTGCAAAAAAGATCTTCTAGGGTTTAGGACAGCAGGTGAAGGCTGCACACCACCAAGAGTAGAGAGGGACAAATAAGGGAAGTTGCAGTGACAGAACCATGAGTTGGAACTAGCAGCGACTGCTGCTGCTAGCACCCTCCCCCGCCACTCTTTAGAATTCTCAGGCCCCTGGGCCTGTTGCTACAGGCAAAGGGGGCTCCAGGGATCTACCACCCCAGGAAAGGGGAAAGAAAGGGACACAGCCTAAGGCTGACTCAGGTTCTGACCCGCAAATTTGGGCTGCAGTGCCCCATGGGCCCTTCCAGGGCAGGTGGGACCACACAGTGGTTTGCCCTGGGAGCTGGCGAAGGACTGGAGAAATCTGACCCTCACAATTTCCCTCTCTTCTAGCCTGGACTAATTGTGGAGGACTTCACAGGAGATGGGAGAGAGAGCCTGGTGCTACTCGGCTTTTGACTCACAGGTTTGGTCTACCCTGTCCCGAGAACTCTTCCAGGCCAGGTGGGGCTGCGCCATTATTTGCCTTGGAGCTTACAAGGGGCTAAAGATATACAAACCTCCCAATCTCCTCCTCTACTAACAGGAACTGATTGTTGAGGATTCAGGGGGAGTGGAAATATTTCCTAGCTGAGAAAAGGGAGGGGGTTGCCAGAGAAGACTGGAGAACTGTCTCAGAAAGTTTGAATTACAAGGCTCTTAGCCTCCAGACAGGAAGCTCTAGCACATTGATCTGGTCTGTGTCACAACAAATACACTCTGACCAAGCATTGAATTGAGAACTGTCAAAAAGCGCCATCACCTGGCAGATCAAGGAAGTGGACATAAGAAAATTAAAAATAAGTAGGAGAGGCTTTTCCTGGCCTCTTTAGCCTCCCTGCCCAAAGCCCTAGGAAGTGACTATACAACCAACTACTGGGTCCAGTGCCCAGTTTTGAGCAACCAGCAGGACAATCCTAACAATCGAGGTGGAGCCAAAAATCAAAGAGCTGTGGCAACTCACAGCCTCCTGCCACTAAATTCCTATAAAAGAGAAAGAGATTGAACATCTGAGTAAACTACATCCTAACCAGATGCCTAAACACCAGCAAAAAATTATGAGCCATACCTAGAAAATAGAAGACATGGCTCAAGAAAAGGAATACATCAAAGTCCCAGATGAGATGCAGAATTTGAGAGAACTAATCAGTGAGATGAGCACAAATTTCCAAAATCAAATTAATGCGTTGAAAGACAATATAGTTAAAGAGATAAATGACATCAAGAAAACATTGAGCGAACACAAAGAAGAATTTGAAATCCTGAACAGAAAAGTAACAGAGTTCATGGGCTTGAAAGACACAATAGGTGAGGTCAAAAACACATTTGAGGCATACAAAAGCAGACTCGAAATGATAGAAGAAAAAATAAGTGATACCAAAAACAGAGTAGCAAAATTGAAGAGAAAAAAGAAGAGAGAGAGAAAAGAATGGAAAAAAAATTGAGCAGGGGATCAGAGAGTTGAGTGACAACACAGAATAGAGCAACACAGATGTCATGGGAGTTCCAGAAGGGGAAGAGAAAGGAAAAGGGGCAGAAAGAGTATTTGAGGAAATAATACCTGAAAATTTCCCAACTCTCATGAAAGAAATGAACTTACATGTCTAAGAATAAAACCAAATCAGAATAAATTCAAATAGACCTATGCCAAGACACATACTACTCAGAATGTCAAATGTCAAAGATAAAAAGAAAATTCTAAAAGCAGCAAGAGAGAAGCAAGCAATCACATACAAGGGATGTCCAGTAAGACTTAGTGCAGATTTCTCTTCAGAAACCATGGAGGCAAGAAGACAGCGGCATGATACAATTAGGAAACGGAAAGAAAAAAACAGCCAGCCAAGAATTCTTTATCCAGCACAACTGTCCTTCAAATATGAAACTGAGTATAAGATATTCACGAAAAAACAGAATCTAAGAGAGTTTGCAAAAAAGAACCCACCTTTTCAGGAAATATTAAAGGAAGCTTTAGAACCTGAAAGAAAAAGACAAGAGAGAGAGGCTTGGAGGAGAGTATAGACGAAAGAATAGCAGAAAGAATAACCAAAAGAATAAAAAGAGAGACAAAAACAAGATGACATATGAAAATCAAAGAATAAAATACAGGAAGTAAATAGTGCATTTACAGTAATATCATTGAATGTGAATGGATTTAACTCCCCAATCAAAAGATACAGGCTGATAGAATGCATAAAAAAACATGAGCCATCCATATGCTGCTGACAAAAAACTCACCTTAAACCCAGGGATACAAACCAGCTGAAAGCAAAAGGTTGGAAAAAGATACTCCACGCAAATAGTAACCAGAAAAAAGCAGGGATAGCTAGACTAATATCAGACAAAACAGACTTTAAATGCAAAAAAGCTATAAGAGATACAGAAGGCCATTATATATTAATAAAAGGAACAATCCACCAGAAAGATACAACAGTCACTAATATCTACGCACCTAACCAGAGTGCCCCAAAATATATGAGACAAATTCTGGCAAAACTGAAGGCAGCAATTGACATTTCTACAACAATCAATGGAGACTTCAACACCCCACTCATATCATTAGATAGAGCAACTAGACAGAAGATCAACAAGGAAACAGAGAACTTGAACAATATGATAAACAAGTTAGACCTAACAGACATATACAGAACACTGCATCCAAACTCAAGTGGGTTATACATTCTTCTCAAGTGCCCATGGATCTTTTTCCTGGATGGACCACATGTTAGGTCACAATGAAGCTCTCAATAAATATAAAAATGTTGAAATTTTACAAAGCACCTTCTCAGATCATAATGCAATGAAACTAGAAATCAATAATAGACAGGAAAAAAGCAAATTCACAAATATGTGGAGACTGAACAACACACTCCTAAATAATTGGTGGGTCAAAGAAGAAATTGCAAGTGAAATCAGTAAATATATTAAGACAAATGAAAATGAGAATACTATGTATCAAAACTTATGGGATACAGGGAAGGCAGTCTTGAGAGGGAAATTTATAGCCCTAAATGCCTATAT
>JAQZBX010090616.1:0-12491 GCA_029593785.1 Cabassous unicinctus
CTCCTCACTCACTGTCCTCTTTTCTTTATAATTTTCACTTCTGGGGCCCTCCTGTGTTACAGCTGTCCAGTTTAACCCACCCTCCTTCTTTTCTGTGAGACTTTTATGCCTCTAGTTTCTTCCTTGTTAGGCTATCCTACTCCAGTGAGCCAGATGTGGTCAATCCAGTAAAGGTGGGCCACTCCAGAAAAGTGTGTTTTGCATTTGGGTGGCCCAGCCAACAGAAACTGGATTTTGTAAGTACACCTCATGCCAGCAGTTCTGCCAAGGTCTCTGTTTTTGTCTCCCCTCTGCCCCTGAAGGGGCCTTTTGTATGCAGCATAACTTAACAGCTTGTCTTCTACCCTGGGTCTCTGTGGCCCTGGTTCCTTGTGCTTTGATATGCTTGATGTTCTGACTTACTGTTGTGAGTGGTGCTATAGTCTGTGTCTGCAGTGGGAGAGACCCAGGCCTTGTCTCCTCTGCCTGGTTCTCAAGCTGCATGGGTCAGAGTCAGGGGGAGGGTTCTGGGACAGAAATTTCCTACCTACTCTTATAGATTATTCTTCTTTTTCTTTGATTCAGCATTTGTGGAGCCCCTTTCTAGTTTCTATCACTCTCCATCTGCTTCCCACTAGCATAACTTTTTCATATATGTGTTTAACATATAGGTATGTAACAAAGTAAAAGTTAATGATCTGTATGATCCTTTACAACAAGACACTGAACTTAGAATATTTTAATTTCTGTCACCACCACTATCATCTTATATGATATTGTTTTACCCATTTCTGTAATGTTTCACCTTTTCTTTGTACAAAAATTTGTCTAACATGTTGGTCCTTTATCAAGATTTAGTTTTTCTTCCTGAGGTACATATTATAGAATTTCCTTTAATAAGGCTCTGTTGGCAATAAAATCTCCTTCTTTAATTTTTGATTTTATTTTATGGAAATATATTTGTTTCATCATTTAGCTGGACATAAAATTCTAAATTAAGGGTTTTATTAGCCTTTTAGGAATTTGAAGATATTATTTTTATATCATTTGGTTTCTGTTGCTGCTGAGAAAACATTGTCAGTTTAAATGTTACTCCTTGTAATGAATCTGTATTTTCTTTCTAGCCATTATTAAAATATTCTTTGATGTTCTAAAGTTTTTTATGACATGTCTAACTCTGAATTTTGTTTACACAATTATTTTTTTATTTATATGATTCTGGTGCCTGTGGTTAATATCTTTTATAAATTAAAAAAAAAAAAAAACCTTAGATATTATCTCTTAAAATAATGATTTCTCCCAATTTTTATGATTCTTTTCTTTGGAACTCTTAATGGTTAGACATATGATAGAACCTTCTATTCTTCCTCCATGCTTTTTAATGTCTTTAATAATCTCTGTCTTTGTCTGCTGCTTTTAGGCAATTTCTTTAACACTTTCTTAAATCTCATAGTTCTTGTCCTTAATTTATCCTCTAATCACAATTAGTTTCTTTTTGTTTTAGAAATTCTATCTAGTTCTTCCCATCTTCCTGGTATATGTGTCTGTATATATACCATTAGTATGTTTAAAATATTTTATTATATTATAAAAGGAGGCAAGGAAATAAAGATGAAAGAAACATTGTATATTATGTATTATATAATGTTTTATATTACATTGTGTTATACTATATAATATTTAAATTATGCTTAATATAATATAAATTATATGACACAATACATATAATACAGTAATACTTCACATTCTCCTATTTAGCTTTGGACCTAGAACTGGTTTAGCAAACTATAGACAGTAGGCCAAATCTGGCTGAATTTATGTTTATGTACAGCCTGTGGGCTAAAAATAGTTTTTATATTTTCAAAAGGTAGTTAAAAACACATGGGGAGTGACATCATCAAAGTGGTGATGTAAGACATCCAATGGAAAGTCTTCCCTTAGAATTGGCTAATAAAAGGACAAATCTCAATTCCTTGGAACTTTGGAGAGTGATAGAGACTAGAGATGGCATTTTGTAAAGACTAAGGAAATGGACAAACCTATCTTCAAAAAAAAAGAAAGATCATGCAGATATATAGTACTATGAAATAAAAAGGTGATACAAATTCAAAGAGTGGAAATTATCAAAAGACAAAGATAATACAGTGATGAACTTGATGAAAATAAATTTGAATACTTACATGCAATGACAGACCTCTTGAAAATATAACATGCTAAAACTGTCTCAAGAAGAACTAGAAAAGTAGAAGAGATTCATAACCAGTTATTAAGTTATTTATAAAGGTGTATACACACAAACTTACCACCTCCCAGAGAAGATGGATTTACAATTATATTCTCCCATACTTTCAAGGAACATTGAACTCTAATCCAATATAAACTTTTAGAATTAAAGAATAAGCATTCAATAACTTATTTTACAAAAGTTTAATAACTTTTATATCACAACTACATAAGGGCAGTATAAGACAACGAAGTTAGAGATCATGAAGTTAGAGACATGTCTTTATTAATGAAAATAAGTTTGAACATTGAAAATTACAAGTGAGCTGAATCCAGAAATTAACACATATAAATATATAAATTCATCTAGACAATTTGAATTTAGCACAGAATTTGAAGATGTAATTACATTAGAAAAACTAGTTTTGCAATTTATCACATTAAGAGATAAAAGAAGAAAGTCAACTTTCCTCTCAAGAAATGTGAAAAGAAAATCTGTCAATAAAATACAAACCCCTTCATGGTGTAAAATACTTAATGAATTACAAATAGAAGAAGAGAAGAAAGTATCCTTAACTTGTAAAAGTATATCTACCAAACTTCAAGACAAGGTGTTCATGACCACCATGGCTATTCCACAAGGCATTGATAGTTTTCTCTGAGTATTCAATCATTCAGTATCAATGACAAGTAAGAAATGAAAAAAAGCATTCTCATCATTTGCAGATTATATAATTGTCTACCCAGAAAACCCAAGAGAATCTTCAGGCAAATCATAAGAGTTTAGCAAATTTATCTTTCAAACTTTTTTCCTGTTGCCTTTCAATGTCAAGCTTCTTGAAAGAATTATTTACAACTATGTGCATACAATCTTTCTATTCCTAATCTCCAATTCATTCACCAATATATTTCAGTATGACTTTCTCCATTCCCTTGTTATCAAATTATTAATCCTCATATTACTTGACTTTTCTGTACCATTTGACGCTGTTGATTATTCCTTCTTTGAAACACTCTCTTATTTGGCCTCATGTGACACCATTCTCTTGAAAAATATATTTCCTCCTAAAAGCCTGGCCTCACTTTTTTCTCTACCTGACATCTTCATGGAGGAGTTCCTTCTTCTCTTTTCCCATTATGCTCCCACCCTACTTGATGCTGATCTCAAAGACTTAAACAGTGTGCTTATGGCATAACTCCAAATGCCATGGCTTTAGCAAGGTTTATGAATAAAATTAATATCCACAAATTATTTTATTCCTATAGTTCAGTAACAGTTAAAATGCAATTTTAAAATGATTAGGTTTACAAATAACAAAGAAACATGTTTTTAAAAAGATATGCAAGATCTTCATGCAGAAACTTTTAATAGTTTATTAAGAGATATTAAAGAAGACCTAAATAAATGGAGAAATATACCATGTTCATGAAAAAGAAAACTCAATTGCATAAAAATATCAGTTGTTCCTAAATTAATTTATTAATTTGATGTAATTTCAATTAAAATCCCAACCAAGTTTTTGGTCAAAATTGTAAACTTTTCCTTTGAAAGAGTGAGAAGCCCATTATAGCTAAGAAGGTAAGGGGATATACCCTTCCAGATATTAAGACTTACAATAAATACAGAATGATTAAGATTGTAAGGTGAATAGGCAGATAGAACTCTGGAACAGAATAGAAAGCCTAGAAATAAAACCTCATATATGTGGAAAAGATTATTTATGACAACTTCTATTATAGATTGGTGAGAATGGAAGGATTATTCAACAAATATTGCTAAGCCATACGTTACTGAGAAGGCATCAGTCATTTCATACACAACATAACTCCATGAGTACAGCAGTGGATATTAAATAGTTAAAATAGTAAATATTTTAACTATTTATAACTATATTTTAACTATTTATAGTAGTAAAAATACCAAATGAGTACAAAATGTATAAACATGGACAGATCTCAAAGCAAAAAACAAAATGTCAGTAGGTCACATGTATTATGATATAATTTTATGAATTTTAATATGCAAAAAAACACTGTAATATTTATAGGTTTTAAACATGTTTACATATATAATAAAAATATACAGCTAAGTAGGAGAATGAGTGACATACACAATAAAGAAAATGTTACCCTTGGGATCAAACTGAAAGGGGTATAAATGAAATTTCAACTCTTTAGATAATATTTAATATTGAATTTTATAAATGGGTCATTAGGAACATGGGTTTCATATTATTCTTTAATAATTATTGTTGATCTCAAATATTTTAAGATCTTCAAAATATTTTTAAAGAGTGAGAAGGAACAAGTACACAGTACTGAACCTAAGTTTGAAAACAAATATATCTATATAAAATCATCAATTAAAAATATCCATGAAATGAAAAGATATGATGGAAAAGAGGTGAAGTCTGAAGTCAGGAAACCTAAGCTGTAAATTCAGCTGTTTCTAAGAAGCTTTGTAATTAGTGAAAGTTATTTCTTCTCTGGGGTAAGTTTATTAATATTTCAAAAGTTTATGTTTTCTGAAGCAAGGGGTCCATGGATAACATTTACTATTCTGGATTATGTTTAAGCATTATTGCAGCCATAATAATTTGTTTCGAAATATTTTTATGTACTAACCATGCTCCTGTCATTTTGCTAGATATGCTATCATGGATACAATAAAAACCCAACATCAATGGGATTCTACAGTCTGCTAAGAAGGAAAACATTCCATCTTTATTCACAAACCATATGCTCTCATCTCTTATTATCTTGTTTATTTAGACTCATTATAAATACACAATTTATATACTAAATATAAGGAAGGCCACTGATATCTGGAAATCTGAAAACTGCCATTAAACCCATGAAAAAATTTAGCTGAAATGTTTTTTTTTTCTGACCAGAAGATTGTCTTGTAAGAATTATTTCTTCTCACCTTTGTAATGTCATCATCCTCTTTATTTATATTTTCCCACTTGCTCTTTTATCCCTCAGAAACCATCAGGAGTTGAAACTATCTAACTGCATTAACACATGTACCAGCAACCCTGAAGCTGAGTGTGCTGTGGAGAGAGAATTGCCCTCTCAATTGTTCTCTCAAAACCGATTTCCGCCTGTTGGACAGCATGTGCCTGGAGCATGTTATTGAACTAAAGGACTAAATCAGAAATATACAGATTCTAAGTGAATGTTTGACTCCCTTTTCAGTGTGGGAGTGTTTTCCACCCATTGATAACTTAATCAGATGGCTTTCCCAGAGCTGTTGAACACTCGGTTAAAACACGTTTTTTTCATAACAAGCTACTGAAATGAGAAAAAAATTCTAAGAAAGAAAAATAAAACCCACAAATCAACACAGTCACACCTCAGAGTTTTTCTAATTAAGAAATACTTCTTGCGAGTTACCCTTCCATGGAACCACTAGATCATATAATCACAGGTAAAGGCAATGAAATGTGAGGTGAAGTATTTGAATAAGCTACACATTTTCCCATAAGAACAGAGTGTGTTCTATGCCACAGGTGTTACAGTAATTGCAGTACATTAGGAATATATCTTGTTTAAACAGGCCTTGTATGCACATTTCCACCTGTGTGAGGGGGTGGTCTAATCTCGACACTTCAGTCTGAGTTTCAGACCTAAGTAAGCCCATGTTGTTTAATAAGGCTCAGCATGCTAACCAAGTCCTGTAACTCTGGTCCTCTCCTTGCTCTGCAACTGATTAGTTGTATGAAGGAGGCAAATTGCTTGCCCTTAGCATGTCTACATTTCCTCATGTAAAACAGCTCAATAGTATTGAAGAGTTTTACAGGTACTTCACGGGAAGTACAACTTTACTTCTTGCCCAGCTGGATGAAAATTTAAAATGTTCATGTAGATTCTTGAGTCTAGAAAAAATGTGTGACAAAAGAGAAGTGAATTATAGAAGCACAAAAGAGTGTGATTATAGTTCTTGTTTTAGTCAGCGTTCTCCAGAGAAACAGATACAACGGGTAGATATGTATATATCCATATATCCATATATAAGTTTTATTAGATTTATTACAAAGAACTGGCACACATAACTTCAAGCATGGGGCTGGCAAGTCCAAACTCTTTAGGGCAAACTGAAAACTCTGCTACAGTTGATGCTGTAGTACTTAGTCCAAATTCCCCAAGGGAAGCGGACAGGCTGCTTATGCTGGCAGGATCCAATGTTGAAGTTGAGGCAGAAATTTTTCTCCTGACCTCTGAAATTTAAGTTCTGGTTTTTCACAACTCCAACTTATTGGATGAGGAGACTCCCCACATTGCTGAGGCAATATTCTTCTAATCCCCTCTGTGAAACTCCTTCAGAGTAACAGTGTTTGACCAAACAACTGGACACCATAATATAATCAAGTTGATTTGAAATTAACCATCACAATGCTGTTAAGTCAGTTGAATTCCTAAAGAAACCCTCAACTCTGGCTATTCTGCTAGAAGTCAATAACCATTTAGAAATTCTGGAAACTTAGGTCTTAGATCTCATTCTAGCACATTTTGTGTTTACAAAATACACCCTTTCCACTTTACTAAATTATTTCAAAGTGGATTACATAAAATAAAACAGATTATATTATACTATCAAAAATTTAAGTTCAAAATCACGTAAAAGGAAGAAAAGAAGTATACTGCAAATATAGTTTTGTAAAAAACATTACATTTAACTTTGAGTTTCTTGGCAACTAAGCCAAAAGTAAACCAAAAGTGGCTATATGATTTTCAGTGCCAAATGAAGGGAAGAATAATTTTTACAAATAAAACAAATATATTATCATGTAGGTTTGTTATTTTATAGTCTGAATCCTTACATAGGAGCATTAGAAAGATTTTTCAGTAAAATTTTCTTGATATACAAAGTAATTTAAATCCAAAATTTGAGGGAAGCAGATGTGGCTCAAGCAATTGGGCTCCCATCTACCATATGGGAAGTCCTGGGTTCGATTCCTGGGTCCTCCTGCTGAAGGCAAAAGCAGGCCCATGTGGAGAGCTGGCAGCCTGTGCAGAAAGCTGGCACAACATGATGATATAAGAATAAAGAGACACAGAGAAAAAAGACAATGAGAGACACAACAAACCAGGGAGCTGAGGTGGCTCAAGCAATTGAATGCCTCTCTCCCACATCGGAAGGTCCCAGGATCGGTTCCTGGTGCCTCCTAAAGAGAAGACGAGAAGCCAAGCAGACACAGAAGAGCACACAGAGAGCAGACAGGAAGCACAAGCGGCAAAGGGGGTGGATAAATAAATCTTAAAAAAATCCATAGTTTGAGATAGATTGTGAAACTGACCTCAATGTGCCATCCCTTCCTAAATCTACGCTCTTTGCTATGTGTCTTAGTTTCTAGTCTAAGACAAATATCACATAATATGTTAGCTTAAAAACCAAGAATTTGTTGGTTCACATTTTCAGAGTTTAGAAGACTTGCTTTTTCCCTGGACGGGTAGCATTCAGGCTGGCCGGCATTCCTTGGATTCTTTGGCTTTTCCATCATATGGTAATGTCCTCTCTTTTCTCTTCTGTGTTCTATTGACTTCCAGCTTCCTGCTTTACCTGTTGCTTTCCTTCTCTAAGTCCTCCAGTAAAGTGTTGGCCATACCTTAACTAAAATTAACATCTTCAAAAGGTCCTATTTACAATGAGCTCACAACCACTGGAATGGATTAAGATTAAGAACATGATGTTTTGCTGGGTACATAATTCAATCTGCTAAATAAAAGTTTGAAGTGTGCTTCTACTTTAACTCTGGCTTCAGCCATGCAGCTTGCTTTTGCCACTAGATGTTTAGCAAACATGATGCACGCAGGGGATTGAAAAATGCTTGTAAACTTGGGCTTGGTCTCTCTTGAATCTCTGCTTTGTCCAGGAGAACATGTCTTGGGTGCCTGCTGGAAGATGCCAACTCTTCCCAGCCAGGGTCTCCAAGATGAGCCAACAGCCACCAAATCCTGAATACGTGTCTGAGCACAGACAAGATCAGTCAAGCCGTCCAGCCAATCACCCCAGATGTCTATGCTATAAATGTTTACCTTTGTATGCCACTCAGTTTTGTGTTTCCTTGTTTAGCAGCAAGAGCTAAACAATATACATATGTACATATAATAGATATTCTTTTCCCATAATCATAGACACAGGACTTAATTGTGAAATTTATAAAAGGAGCATGAACACATTGGTACTTTAAGTGCTAATGCTGCCCTTCATAATCAAAATGAGCTTTGTAATCAAAACGAGCTTGCCCTTTGGGTTATTTTCCCAGTGTCTTATAATGGTTCATGATATTTGACGCAGGTAGACCATGGCAGCTAGGGGCCACAGAACAAGATCTTAGAAGAGTCTGACTGCAAGGGACAATTTTATCTCTCTCCTTCTTTGTAGTATTACCAACATGGGCTGATTGACCCTGCTTTTCTATTCCAGACTGAAGCCTGCTTTAAGGTGTTAGGGATGGATCTAGGATTGCCTCTCAGGTAAGTTAAATTCATACGAAATCTATTAAAGAGACCCAGGAACCATGTGCACATTCCTCCACCATACTTTTACCCACACGGGAAAGATGTGGAAGGATTTGGTCAGAGGCAAGTGTCTTGACACAGTGTCTCCTATTAAAATGCCTCTTTCAGGTCACTCTCCTGTTTAATAGATTCTGTTTGAGCAGAATGAATGATCACCACTTAGAGAAAATAAAATAGAAATTCTGTCTTTGGGAGATACGTTGAAATAGATCAGTGCTCTTACCCATTTACGTCATTTTGCTTGAGAATCTCTGGAACTGATGACCCCCATGACACACTTGATCTTCAGAGTGGGATTTTATGGTTCTGTGGCCTGAGACACCCACCCTTGTGGTTAATGAAGTGGGTACCATGTAAAGAAAAAAAAATATGGTCCTAGAAATTTTCCTCTCTCCAAAATTATTTAAAGGTTCCTTGGTAAATCATTTAAACTTTTGAATCTTAGGGTTTCATCCATAGGAAGGTAGACCTAAAAACAAAGCGGTCTATAAGTTTCTTCTTTATATAAAATGTTATAATATCAGCATGCATAGTAATATGTGAAAATTGATGAATAGGTTAGTATATTTTGGGAATGGGGAAAGGAAGAAAAAGACAAACATTCTACAAAATCTTAACTCATTGGACTTAAACTGTTTCCATTTCACTGATGAATTACATTTGATTGGATGATTTTACAGCATGTTAAAAACGAAAATAAATTAATTTTGAGGAAAAAAAACAAAGATCATCTCTTAAGCATAACTTTTCTAAGGCCAATATGTTTTGTTTTTTTTTTATCTTATTTGAATTCAGAAATTTAGATGATTGAAATTAAAATATTTATCCAAAATATTTAAGCTCACTACTTCTTATTGTATTAGATGTGAAAGATGCAAAAAAGTAAATGTGTCACATCACAATCTCTTTCATTTGCCTGAGTATATATTATTATGATTATGATTATTTTTTACAATAATTTTATTTTTTTATTTTTTAAAAGATACTTAGATTACATAAATGTTACACAAAAATTGTAGGGATTCCCATATGCCCCACCTCCCACTCCTCCCACAACCTCCCACATAAACATCCTTCATTAGAGTGGTGCATCACCTGCAATAGATATAAATATCTTGGGGCTTTGCCACTAAGCATGGACCATAGTTCACATTGTAGACCACACTCTCTCACACACAGTTCTGCATGTTCTATAATGATATAAAATGGCCTATATCTGTTATTGCAATGTCAATCAGGATAATTACCAATTCCCGAAAAAGCCCCTGTATTACAACTGCTTTTCCCTCTCCCTGCCCCTAAAGCATCCGGTGGCCACTGGCTCCACATTAATGTTGTAATTATTTCCACTGCGTGAATCACAATATGTCTATAACAGAATACCAGGAAGTCCACTCCAGTCCAAAGCTCTTCCCCCAATCCTGAGGAGTCTGAGATGGTGATGTCCACTCCACCTCCAGGTAAGAGGGGGTTTATATCTCATGGATAGGATGGGATTATCCTGCCTGCAGCTGCAGACTCTCTCCATTCCCTGGGATGGCTGTTGTCCATCATCATCTCCCCACCAGGTGTCCAGGGTGAGTCCATTGAGCCGTAGGGTAGGAGTTGCAGATCCACCGAGATTCCGGGCCCAGTTGGCACATGGACAGCCCAAAGACTATGGTCTCTGGAAGAGACAAATTCCGGCAACACATATAGGTTTGAATAGAAGGGACAGATGGTCCATGTGCAGGGAAGACATATTTGGGTCCAACTCTGTGACTCTCAGGAGCAAGGATTCCAAAGTAGGGCCCACCGATAAGGCGCAAAACTCTGGGGCTATCTGCCCTGATATAGGACCTGGGTGTCTGCAGAGCCCTTAGGAGCCCCTCTGTTTGGGGTGTATCCACATTGAGCCTATGAGGTCCTATTGAGATGTGCATAAGCATTACTTCTGGGATGATCTCCCGACTCACTTTGAAGTCTCTTAGCCATATGAACTCATTTGTCTTTACCTTTTCCCCCTTTTATTCAAGGTCTTTTTCCGGTTGCATTACCCGTTGGCACTTGTTAGTAATCCTCCATTGCCAGGGAGACTCATCCCCTTTGCAACGGCAGCCTTTTGGCAAAGTAAAAACAAGGGTAGAGATTCTAAATTTCATAAGTCTACTCCCCAAAAGTGTTCCCAAACTATTTACAAGTAGAGTTTTCCTACATTTAATTGTATGCATGTGTGCTTTTATGACATAAATGGGTTGTTAGGAACTCAGAATCTTATTTCCTTTCAGTCTTTTTAATTGTCGTCAAGCTTCTGGTTTCATTTTGAGCCTTAAATTTAGATGACCACAAGACTGGACTGGTGTGTGATGAGTTTAGAAGAGCTTGCATTCACTTTTTGTAAAGTCCTATTCCTAAAGCAAGTGCTCAGGGTCTATTTTAATCTAGACATTCTGCTATGTGACAGGGAAGTCATAAGCATTAATAAAACCCCCTTTACTCAAAAGCGTGTAAGTCACTGGTTCATTCATCTACTCATTCAGCCATTCTTTCCTCCATCTAACTTGCCTTTACCAAAGATTTACTATGTTGAGAGATGCAGATACAACAGTCATATGCTGTAATCTCATCTCTTGGGGAGGATACTCAATGCCCATTCTTCCATCCTCCCATATTTTCTGAACCTTGGCTTTTTTCTGTTAGAAATACTTACCTTGCCAGACTCCTTGAAGCTAGTGGTGATCCTGTGACTCCATACTACCCAATGAGGTACAAATGGAAGTCAACAGGATAGAACTTCTGGAAAAATATTTATTACATTTTTCTGAGAAGAAGCAAAATCAACAAACTCATACCTTTTTGCCATTGCCATTCCTTCTTCCTGCCTGAATGCAGCCATGATTCCTGGAGGTGGAGTAGCTAGATTGTGAGCATGAGAACAAAAACGGCAAGCTAAAGTGAGGAAACAAGAAAGAGCCTAGGACCTTGAAAATTTCCCAAACACCTCTGAGCACTTGGCTGACTACATCTGGACTTCTTGTGACGATGTCAAAAACATCGTTAACGTTACATTCTTCACGAATTCTATTTTTCTCAGGACATTTTTTTAGATTCCTTGCCTGTTTTTCTCCCTTTCTTTTGGTTTATGTGACTCTTTTCTTCCAAATAATTAAGAGCTATAAAGGGACAATGTTTGATTAGTACAATGAAATGGAAAAATAGCACTGAAGTGAGGAAACTGTATTACAGAGCCTAAGACCAGTCGCGAGACTGAGAGGACAAATTTAATCCTAAAGTTCTCAAAGTCAGTTTTGTTAGTAAATTGAGCACACCATATGCTTGAAAAGGATATAAATAAATATATTGTGTGGAAGGAATGATGAGATATGATTCCCCCAAATTAGGTCAAATTTGTATTTCCCTTAAGGTTAAGATGTAAGCCAACTTGGCTGCCATTATAATCAAAAGGCGAGAGTGAGTTTCCTCTTGGTATTTTTTGTTTGGTTTTAGTATAAACTTGTCCTGATTACAGTGAAAGGAGAAATAAAAACATAAAGCAAACATATCCACATACAAAACAGTAAAAAACTATGTGAGATTTTCAAACGTGGTGTTAGTTTTATCTTCAAAATGACTGTGTCCTATTTCCCTTGAGTAATTAAATAATTTCACATTGAGAAATCTGCCTCTACTTTGTTTATTGGATATTATAAATCTTAAGAGAGTGTCATGGGAAGCGGGTGTGGCTCAGTGGATAGAGCCCCCGTTTACCATATGGGAGGCCTGGG
>JAQZBX010090617.1:0-12477 GCA_029593785.1 Cabassous unicinctus
TGAAAACACATGTCTGCACAAAAACTTGTACATGAACGTTCCTAGCAACATTATTCATAACAGCCAAAAAGATAAAACAACCCAAATGCCCATCAACAGACAAATGGATAAACAAAATGTGGTATGTCCATTCAACGGACTATTATTTATCCAAAAAAAGGAACTGACACATGCTACAACAGGGATGAACCTTGAAAACATCAAACCACACGAAAGAAGCCAGACACAAAAGGCCACATATTGTATGATTCTATTTCTAAGAAATGCCCAGAATAGGCCCATATATAGCAACAGATAGTAGGATTAGTGGTTTTCAGGGCCTGGGCAGGAGGGGAGCAACTGGGAGTGACTGCTAATGGGTATGGGGATTCTTTTGGGGGTAAGGAAATGTTCTGGAATTGGATAGTGGTGATGGCTGCACAACCCTGTGAATATACTAAAAACCACTGAATTGTATACTTTTAAAGGGTAAATTTTGTGGTATGTGAATTAAACTGTTAAAAGAAAATAAATAAAATCTGGCAAGGAGGAAAGAAAGGGCTTACTGAAAAGAATCTACAGAGCAGGAGAGATATCAGCAGGAACAGTCATAAAACAAAATTTAGTTCTGTGCTAAATCAATCACTTGCAATAAATAATTGATAAAACTGGAATATGGAATGTGGATTGGATAAAAAGCATATCAATATTAAATTTCTTGAAATTGAAAACTGTACTACGGTTTAAGAGAATACCCTTGCTCTTAGGAAATAAACACTGACGTATCAATGGATACAGGGGCACGATGCCTGTAACCATTCTCAAACAGTTCAGAAAAAACATGCATGTATACAGAAAGCAAACATGAAAAGGCAAAATGGCAAAATATTAAAAATTGGTGACTCTGGGTAAAGGGTATAAACAAATTATTTGTACCATTCTTGTAACTTTTCTGTAAGCTTGAAATTATTTCAAAATAAAAATTATTTTTTAAAAGCTTGTTGGAAGTCATAAAAATATTGAATTTGTGATTCTAGCCCATGAAGTGATGGAAAACAAGGGTTGGGGTAAACACAGTTCTTATGTTTCTGTAAATACAACACTGCAAAATGAAATTCATGACATTTCAGTGATTCAAACTGGCACAAAAATAAGCCATTTGACCCTTAATAGAGATAAGAGAACTGAAAGTTTTCAATTTAAAAATACTTTACTTTTTACTATCTTTCTCCTATCAGTATTGTGTTTTTAAAAAGCTGAGGGAAGCAGATGTGGCTCAAGCGATTGGGCTCCCATCTACCATATAGGAAGTCCGGGGTTCGATTCCTGGGGCCTCCTGGTGAAAAGCAAGCTGGCCCGCGCAGGAATGCTGGCCCGCATGGAGAGCTGGCGCAACAAGATGACTCAACAAAACGAGACACAGAGGAGAGACAATAAGAGACACAGCAGACCAGGGAGCAGAGGTGGCGCAAGAGATTGAGCAGCCTCTCTCCACTCCAGAAGATCCCAGGATTGGTTCCCCGTGCCACCTAAAGAGAAGACAAGCAGACACAGAATAACACAGAGAGAGCAGACAGCATAAAGCGTAAAACAATGGGGGGTGGGGGGTGGGTGAATAAATCAAATAAATCTTTTTTTTTTAAAAAAAAAGAAATATTTAGGAGCATGGGTTCCTGAGGACACTATGGAATCACATACCAGCTTAAAAAATAAAATAAAATAATAAAATAAAATAAATAAAAAAGCCGAGCTCCCTAAACAAAAACTTCTCTCAAATAAGACCTTGAAGTGACCTAGATTATAATACAGCATGTAATAAAGAGTTCCCAAATGCTAAGTACTTTAAACATATTAAAAGTTCAGATTCTCTCTGTGGTCATCATCAATGTACCCTGAACAGTCCTGAGCTTCCTTTAAGTACAATTAGGGGAACCTCTGGTTCCAAGAGCTCAAAGCCTCTCCTCTATAATTCAGTAGGGAACACATGTCCTCGGGTGACTTGGGCCTTTTAAGAAAGACTGTCGCCATAGTTACGCATCTTAACAGTGGGCAAAAAGTCAAGTCTATTACATAATCCAAATGTCTAACCTAGCTGGATGTTTACAAAACTCGTCTGGAACAATCAAGTTCCTACTATAAATGGTGCACTTCAGTTTCAAAATAAAGCATGTAAGGATACAGACAAATTTTCCCACAGTCATATAAACTTTCATTTAAGAAAGAAATGCAAAAAAGGAATAGGGTCTTGTTTGGCGCATTTCCTTCTCTTCAGTAGTTTTAGATAATAATATGCAAATCACTAACTAATCCAAGACAAATATCTCATCTTAATGTCAGGTTCTAAAAGATTAAGACTAGCTCACTAATATATTACTTGTCAGATTAAATTTTCAGCTACCCACTGACATTGATATATTTCAATCTACTAAGGACTAGTTTAACTGTAGAAACCTTTAGCACTGGTGAAGAAACAGAAAATCTAATTTTAAAAAGGTACAGTACTGGAAAAACAAACAAAAATAAGGTGCCTGTGAAGTTTAAAGAATAGGAGAGAGTTCTGATGAAAAAAAAACAAAAAAAGGAAACCAGAAGACTCATGTTAAAGAAGATACCTGAAATAAACTGATATTTTATTACCTATTGGTAAATTTAATAGTCAAGCCTCAATGTGTTAAAATCTTCCCTTTTTCTTTTTAAGTAACTACATTTAAAATATAAAGTTACTGGTTCCCCAAAGGAGAATTTTTTTTTCTACTAACATGAGACGCCAAAAAGCACTGATTGGCATTTTGAAGAATAAACTACCTCTAAACAAATTCTGCTGTCTGGTAAGACTTTTAAAGTAGTACTTCCTGAAGGAGTAAAACTAATAACAAGCAGCTTTGTTTTAAAAGAAGGACCATTCTATTCGTTTGGGTCTTTGATAAACCCAATGTCTTCTGAAAATATGAACAGACAAAGGTGGCAGGCTGTGTGGCAGGGAAAGGCCTGGACCTTTGACAAAGAAGCCTCTCCGCAGACCACCTGCATTGCCTTTAGCTTAGGGGTGGTCAGCAAGAAACAGAGCTGACCCAGTAACCCAGGGGAGGGGATGGTGGCCGAAAACAGCCAGCTCTTAAGCCATCCTAAGACAATGCTTCCTATGTTAGCAAACTGGCTCTACGTAAGCGCTAACAGACTACTTCCAGAACTTACTAACAGGAAAAGACATGCATTTTTCCCTCCTGAGCAAGTGTGTTTTCTTCAGATGAGAATTATGTAATATATTCCACTTTTTGCCTTGGTCACCAAGAAATTCAGTTATGAATCTTACATTTAAAAAGCACAGAAAGGACATATTGTAACGACAGCAGCTAATATTTATTATTTACACGGCAGGGGGGATGTTAAGCCCTTCATATACATTATCTTACTGACACCTCAAAATTCTTTCATTCATTAATATGTATCGAAAGCCTACTCTCAGACAGACAACATTGTAGGAGCTTGGGGATACCTCAGTAATTAAAACAAAAGTTCCTACCGCTGAGGAACTTCCATTCTAGTGGAGGTAGTGGGAGAGGCAGAGAGAGAAAATAAACAATACAAGTAAGTAGACCATATGCTGGATGTAAGTGTTGTGGATAAAAATAAAGCAGGAACAGAGGATGGGGAGTGAAGGCAGGTTCCTGTTTTGAAAGGCAGGAGCTCGGCATGGCTTTCCTGCCAAGGTGACAACTGGAAGCCAGCCATGCAGAAAACGCTGTGGACAAAGGCCCTGCTGTGGACTATGCTCCTGGCCTTTTAAAGGAAGAGCACAGAGGTTAGTGCATCTGCAGGGGCATGGGGCGAGGGGCAGGAGTGGGGAGAGTGGGGAGGGGAGGGAGACTAGGAGACGAAGTCAGAGAAGTAATGGGAGGGTGCTGCAGCTGTGTAGAGCCTGGTAGACCACTGGAATAGCTCTGACTTTGACTGGGGGGGAGATGGTATTTGAGCAGAGGTACCTGGAAGGTCTGAGCAAAGGATTCTCTGGCTGCTCTGTTTAGACCAGACTGAGAATAGAGAGGAGAGGAAGGTCTGAAGCCAGAAGTCCAGTTAGGAAGCTAATGCGATAGTGCAGGTGAGAGAAACGGTCGCTTCGTCCAGGATAGTAGTGGAGGAAGTGGTGGAAAGGAGTCAGATTCTACATATATTTTGAAGCTGAGAGAATTTCCTGAGGTTTGAGAGAAATAAGAGTCAAGGATATGTGATTATACTAACTATCACTAATTGCACTCTTTGGATGAATTGTATGCTTTATTAATATGTACCAATAAAATTGATTTTTTTAAAAAAAAAAAAGCACGAAGGATGACTCAGAGGCTTTAGATCTGACACCTGGAAGGATGGAGTCGCCTTTAACTGAGACAGGGAAGACTCTAGGAGCAGCAGGTTTGAGTGAGTTTGGGTTTGTACGTCACACTCTGGGTGCCCACTAAACATCCAAGCGGAGATGTCAAAAAGGCAGCTGGATGGAGAGCGTGAGGCTCAGAGTAGAAATGCTGTCAGCTCACAGAGTAGCCACAAGAGTAAGTGAAATTACTGAAGGAGTGGATATAGCTAAAGAGGAGGTCCTGGGTCTGAGTCCTGGGACCCTCCAACATGGAGAGGGTGTGAGGCTGGAGAAGCAGCAAAGGAAACAGAAGCAGCAGCCATTGAGGAAGGAAAGATGGTCCTAGACATCTTAAGCTATGGAGTGGAAGCACTGTCTCTATGTGAAGGCAAAAGCTTGGCCTATTTCTAGGGTGTTTTTTTTGTTTTTCACTTTGAGATGCTCCAAATCTTTCTTAGAAATAGGTGAATATACATAAAATATGACCTTGGATGAGTCATTTAACTTCTCATCTGCATTCCCTCATCTATAAAATAGGGGTAATATGTCCATGTGCTAATCTCATAGGTTTGTTGTGGAAAGGAATAAATGAATGAAGTGTTAGAGAAATTCATATTTTTTTTACTTGAAGGCTCTTAAATATCAGCTGAGGTGGCTGGAGAATCTTAAAAATATAAAAAGGGAAGCGGATGTGGCTCAAGCAGTTGAGAGTCTGCTTTCCACATGGGAGGTCCCAGTTAGGTCCCCAGTATCTCCTAAAAACAAATAAACAAACAAGCAAACAAACAAAAAAATCAACTTAGGGTAGCTGATGTGGCTCAGTGGTTGAGGGCCAGCTTCCCACATACAAGGTCCGGGGTTCAATCCCTGGCCCTGGGACCTTAAAAAAAAAAAAGTATATATATAGAGAGAGAGATTTACTGGAGATAGACAAAGAGATACTGGAGATACGGAAAATACACCTGCAAAAACTTGAAATATGGAGATATTCTCCTCTACCTTCCGGACTATGATTAAAGCAACTTGGCAGCGGTGCTCCAGAGGGCTTTAGAGACATCTGGACACTATAGGCAGGGCAGACAACCCCAGAAAACTGACACCCTGTCGGAGGGCCTTACCTTGTTAACCTATCTCCCCAATGTAACAGACTCATTTATAATTTCCCTACACATGGTTCTCATGTCCCTTTTATTTGAACCTATAATTATCACTATACCCATTAAATTCATGTGTCCCAGAGACTTAAATCTTCAGTCTGTTCATATGACAGTTGAGCCTTGAGTCTCAGCAGAGTTGTAGTCAACACCTAATCTTCAGTTCACTGGACTCACCCAGGACAACTAACAAAATGATGATGATGGACAACGCCCATCCCAAAAAACAGAGAGTATATACAACTGCAAGCAAGACAGTTCCATCCATCTGCCCCATGGAATCTAAGCCCCCTCTCAATTGCAAGCAGAGTGGGCATCACCACCCCAAATCCTCAAGATTGAGGAATGAACAAACATAAGGGGGGAATGCAACTATGGACCAAAGTAGAATTATTATTATTCTAGTAATGGAAGAACTTGTAACACTGATATAAAGATAGTGGTCACCAGAGGTTCTGAGGGGAAGGAGAGGGAAGAATAGGTGTAACATGGGGTATTTTGGGGACACTGGAATTGTTCTGCATGATATTCGAATGACGGATACAGGCCATTAGACATTTTATCAAAACCTATAAAATTGTGTGGTGCAAAGTGTAAACCGTAATATAAATTATAGACAATGGTGAGTAGCAACGCTTCAATATGTGTTCATCAATTGTAACAAATGTACCACACTAATGAAAGATGTTGTTAATCAGGGAAAGTGGGGGAAGATGAGGGGGTGGGGGTATATGGAAATCCCCTATTATTTTCAATGTAACTTTTCTGTAATCTAAAACTTCTACAAGCAGCTTGGCCCTGCTGACACCCACAGCCTTTGGGTAAGTTTCCAGTTAAAGGAAGTAATCATGAGTTATTTGGCAATGTCAAGAGGAAGTTCATTTTGAATGCAGTAAAGTCAGAAAATTACCTCTCTCTGTGTCAGTAAGTGCAAAGCGCTTTCTGTTGCTGAGAAGAAAGGTGCCGCCTAAGACAGCCTGTTTGCCAAGGCTTGTAAAAAGGTAAGCCTGAGACGTGGGCATGGCTCAGCCACGTCTTCCTGAGGACCATGGGCTTGTACCTCTCCTTTCTGAAATCAAAGGGTAACTGCACATTTCTGTGCTTCGATTTTTCCCGTGCCTATCCCTAACCTCTGCCTTTCATGTCTCTCCTCCCCTTCTCAATGTTTAATTAAAAAGACCAAGCCCCTGGAGCCTCAGATGCCAGCCTCACTTTTCTCACTGGGGACCTTGCCCTCAGCAGCTGGTCTTGCTGTCCTGCCTTTGCTCAGGACACTCAGATGTGCCCTTGGAGGCCAGAGTGACTCACAGGTAGGTTCTGCAAACAAAAGTTAACTAAAATTAAATTAGGCAATTTCCAATTCAGTCCACCTTATCTAAAATGTGACTGAACTCTGCCCAAATTGCTAAGTGTTGTGGTTATTAAGACAGGGCATTTTCATTTTATTGCACCTTTTTTTAGCGGTCCCTAACTAGATATTACACTGATAAATAGCTATGTGTCTTTCTTTTTCCCTTTTTTTTAGCAGTTACTGGGGATTGAAGCCAGGACCTCGTACATGGGAGGCAGGCGCTCAACCACTTGAGCTACACCCACTTTCTATATGTCTTTCTTGAACACATCTCTTTGTACAATCTGAATATCGTGTTTGGTTAAATTCAACTACTATTTCTTGAGCATCTCTTTTAAAGAACATGGGCCCAAGCTAAATACAAGATCTTATCAAGTGTTCTAAATCTCTGATTTTTGCTTTAAGCACAGAGCCAGAGAAGCCAAATTCAACTTATAAATATTTAATTGCTTTGTAGGCATACAGGATATTTTTAATGGAGTGAACATAAAATAGGCAGGTACCCTATGTATGAAAAAAATTTTAAATGATTTTATTCAATAATATATATTCCAACTTTTCTATATATTTAAAATCGCTTCTAAATAAAAGCTAAAAAATAAAAACATTTGCTTCCATTCTATTTCCTCTTGAAATATTCACAACCCTCTTCTTGTGTGATTATTCTTAATTTTTAATTTTGTTCTCCTACTCCACATCTTCTTGCAAGCTCTCACGAGATTGTGGACAAGAGTGACAATCTGATGCAAGAGTGCTCTTTTTTCGCTTTCTAGTTTGCTTTGTCGGGCTTGCTTTAACTGTCTCCAGATAAGGGTCACATGAACACCAGGATCCCTGCTGCCAAGGCAACAAAGTCAGAGTTCAAGGGTGATGGCAAAGAAACCTAATTCCTAGGCTTGGAAAAAGGCCGTGCAAACAGAACATGGCCTTTTCTGTGTGCTTTACAAACAGTCTGTGGTGACAGAGGGGGCGGGGGTGGGGTGGGGTGTGTGCATGCAGGCGGCAGCAGCCCAGCACCCTGAACGGGGATAGGACTTACTTCAGAACCTGTAAGAGCCCAGGTGTCATGGAGGTCGGTCTCACCATCCCAGCTCCACTAATGGTCCCCAGCTGGACCTGCGGATAGTAGACAGTGCGAAGAGCTAACCGTGACGACTGCAACCTGGTCTTAATGACTTCTAGTGGACAAGTGAAAATAGCACCAACTGTGCCCCCACACCTGGAAGAAAAGAAATCACAACAGGATCAGAAAAACGACACTTTTCTCCATACAAACAAAATGTGAAATTTAATTGTGCTCTGTTCTTAAAAATGCATACATGGCCATTTAGTAAAAATTAGAACATACAGGGAGGTTTTTTAAAAATTCGTTGAAATCCCATCAGCTAACAAGTTATCAACAGTTAATTTAGCACATCCTTCCAGGCTCTCCATTACTGGCTATCTACATAGCTGTGAATGTCTCTCCAAGTCACCACACACACCAACGTCATCATTTGTCATGGTTACATACTATCCTTCTGTATCAATGTACACTATTTTAACCAATTTCCTGCTGTTGGCTGTTCAGGTCATTTCATGCTGCAATAAATATTCTAAAAAATGCAACTATGCACAAACAAAAGTCATTCAGATAATGCTACTCTTCTTGGAAATCAATGTTTAATAAAATACAGACTTTTATTAAAATCTGATTAATTTCTTATGGTCAAGTGATTTTTGACAAGGCTGTCAAGAACACCCAACTAGGCCAGAACAGTCTGTTCAACAAATGGTGCTGGGAAACTAGATATCCACATAACAGCAGCATATGTGTCATGGGAGTTCCACAGGGAGAAAAGAAGGGAAAAGGGGCAGAAAGAGTATTTGAGGAAATAATGGGTGAAAATCTCCCAACACTCATGAAAGAAATGAACTTACATGTACAAGTAGTGCAGCATACCACTATCAGAATAAATGCGAATAGACCTACTCCAAGACACATACTACTGAGAAGGTCAAATGTCAAAGATAAAGAGAAAATTCTGAGCAGCAAGGGAGAAGCAAACAATCATATACAAGGAATGCCCAGTAAGCCTTAGTGTGGATTTCTCATCAGAAACCACGGAGGCGAGAAGACAGTGGTATGATACAACTAGGAATCTGAAAGAGAAAAAATTGCCAGTCAAGAATTCTTTACCCAGCAAAATTGCCCTTCAAATATGAAGGTGAGTTTAAAATACTCACAAACAAACAGAAACTAGAAGAGTTCATAAAAAGGAATCCTCCTGGGAAGCGGATGTGGCTCAAGCAGTTGGGCATCCACCTACCACATGGGAGGTCCCGAGTTCAGTTCCCAGTGCCTCCTAAAGAAGATGAGCAAGACAGCAAGCTGGCGCGACAAGCTGATGCAACAAGATGGTGCAATGAGGAGACACAACAAAGAAACACAATGAGAGACGCAACAAGCAGGGTGTGGAGGTGGCTCAAGCGATTGGGTGCCTCCCTCCCACATGGGAGGTCATCTGTTTGGTTCCTGGTGCCTCCTTAAAAAAAAAAAAAAAAAAGACAATGAAGAGACACAGAGAGCACACAAATAGCAGACACAGAGAGCAGACAGCAAGTGCAAACAATGGGGGAGCAAGGAGGAGAAATAAAGAAAGAAAGAAAATAAATCTTTTGAAAAAAATCCTCCTTTGCAGGAAATATTAAAGGGAGATTTACAGCCAGAAAGAAAAAGACAGGAGAGAGCAAGCCTTGAGCCTTAGAGGAGAGTGTAGAAGGTGAGAATAGCAAAAAAGCATAACCAAAAGAATAAAAACAGACAAAAATAAGATATGACATAGGAAAAGCAAAGAATAAAATGGTAGAAGTAAATAATACATTTACAGTAATATCTCTGAATGTGAATGGATTAAACTCCTCAATCAAAAGACAAAGGATGATGTAATGGATAAAAAAAAAACACACGAGCCACCCATATTCTGCCTACAAGAGACTTACCTTAGACCCAAACCGGCTGAAAGTGAAAGGCTGGAAAAAAATATTCCACACAAACAGTAACGAAAAAAGAGCAGGGGTAGCTATAGTAACATATAACATTTAAACAGACATTAAATGCAAAAAAGTTACAGGAGATACAGAAGGCCATTATATAGTAATAAAAGGAAAATCAACCAGAAAGAAATAAGAATTATAAATGTCTATGGACCTAACCAGGGTGCCCCAAATACATGAGGCAAACTCTGGCAAAACTGAAGGGAGAAATAGACATCTCTACAATAATAGTTGGAGACTTCAACACACCACTCACATCATTGGACAGAACAACTAGACAGAAGATCAACAAGGAAACAGAGAACTTGAACAATATTATAAACAAGCAAGACCCAACAGATATATACAAAGCGTTGCATCCCAAATCAGCAGGTTATACATTCTTCTCAAATGCTCATGGATCTTTCTCCAGGATAGACCACGTGTTAGGTCACAAGGGAGGGCTCAATAAATATAAAAAGACTGAAATTGTACAAAGCACCTTCTCAGATCATAGTGGAATGAAATTGGAAATTAATAATAGACGAGAAAGGGGAAAATTCACAAATGTGTGGAGGCTGAACAACGCACTCCTAAACAATCAGTGGGTCAAAGAAGAAATTGTAAGTGAAATTAGTAAATATATTGAGATAAATGAAATGAGAAAACAACGTATCAAAACTTATAGGCTACAGCGAAGGCAGTGCTGAGAGGGAAATTCATATTGAGAGAGAAGAGCTAAAAGCAAAGATCTAAGTGGACAATTGGAGAAACTAGAAAAAGAACAGCAAACCATCCCCAAAGCAAGCAGAAGGAAAGATATAATACAGATTAGAGCAGAAATAAATGAAATTGAGAGAGAAAAAAAACAATAGAGAAAATGAACAAAACCAAAAGCTGATTCTTTGAGAAGATCAATAAAATTGACAACCCCCTAGCTGGACTAATAAAGAATAAAAGAGAGAAGATACAAATAAAGAATATCAGTTATGACTGACCCCACAGAAATAAAAAGAATCACAAGAGGATATTATGAGAAACTATATGCCAACAAACTAGACAACCTAGATGAAATGGACAAATTCCTAGAAATTGCACAACCTACTCTGACACTACAAGAAATACAAGAATGCAACAAACCAATTACATTTAAAGAGATTGAATTAGTCATTAAAAATCTCCCAATGGATGCGAATATTCTTGCCATCCTGATTTTGTGGTAATCGGGGTAGGCTAAACATTCGCTATATTAGAATCCATGCATGTGTCCCCAGACCTAGTTTGTCTCCCTAGGTCTGGTTTTAGAATGCTGGTGATAAACCAAGCCTGATTTATTATATGACCATCCTGTATGGGAAATGATTGTAACTCTAGGTACCTTTGGGGCAGGGGGGCAGATGTGGCTCAAATGGTTGGGCATCCGTCTCCCAGAAGGAGGGACCTGGGTTCGATCCCCAGGACCTCTGGTAAAAATTTTTAAAAAAGAAAAATACAGAAGGTGCACGGGCTGCCAGGTTCCGTGCGTGGGTGTGCCACCAGGCCCTATGAGCGGGTGAGCCCCCCAGGTCCCGCGCGTGGGTGTGCCGCACCGTCAGGCTCCGCAAGCCATACAGCAAGATGATGACAAAACAGGAGAGTGACACAAGGGAGAGCCAATACAAGACGCAACAAAAAACCAGGAACTAAGGTGGTGCAGGCAGTAGGATGCCTCTCTTCCACATCGGAGGTTCTGAGGATCGAATCCCAGTAAAGACAGGAGAAGGATGAGAAGAGAGGGCAGGAAAGACACACAGAGACTTGCCCAGAGAATGGACACAAAAACAGCAAAAATAAATCCTTTTAAAAAAAAAAAAAGTATAGGAGAGTAAGATACGGACTGTAGTTAGTAGTAATAATTTGATGATGCTCTTTCATAATTTGTTAACAAATGTTTCACAACAATGCAAAGTATTTGTGGTGGGGTACTGTGTGACAGCCCCATATAATGTTATGTATGTTTGTTTTGTAAGTTCACAATGTTTACTGAACACATATTGTTTATGTATGTTCATGTATGAATGATATACTTCAGTGAATTGTTTAAAAAGATAATAATCTCCCAATGAAGAAAAGTTCAGGATCAGATGGCTTCACAGGTGAATTCTACCAAACATTTCAAGAAGAATTAACACCAATCTGTTTAAACTATTCCAAAAAATTGAAGAGGAGGGAAAATTACTCAACACATTTTATGAAGCCAACATTACCCCAATACCAAAGCCATTTAAAGACACTACATGAGGGAAGCGGGTGTGGCTCAGTGGCTAGAGCCCCCGTTTACCATATGGGAGGCCCGGGTTCGCGTCCCGAGGCCTCCTTGTGAGGGCACGCAGGCCTGAGCGGTGCGCAACCTCACGGTAGGAAGCGGGTGTGGCGCAATGGATAGAGCACCCGTTTACCATATGAGAGGCCCCGGGTTCGCTTCCCGGTGCCTCCTTGTGAGGGCAGGCTGGCTCGCGCGCTGTGGGCTGATGCGGCAAGACCTCACAGCAAGGGGGAGATAAGCAGACGCAGAGAAGACACGCAGCGAATGGACACAGCAGCACAAGCAGCAAGGGGGGGATAAATAAAATAAAATAAATAAATCT
>JAQZBX010090618.1:0-12498 GCA_029593785.1 Cabassous unicinctus
CCCCCCGCCCCTGTTTTTGCTGTTTTTGTGTCCATTCGCTGGGCAATTCTCTGTGTCTGTTTCCCACCCTCTCCTCTCATCCTTCTCCCCCTGTCTTCACCGGGATTCCATCCTGGGAACTTCCGACGTGGGAGAGAGGCATTCTGCCACCTCCACCACCTTAGCTCCTGGTTTTTCAGCATGTCTGGTCTTGGCTCTCCCTTGTGTCACTCTCCTGTTATGTCATCAACTTGCTGTGTGGCTCAGCGGGGCCTGGCACACCCACACGTGGGGCCTGACGGTGTGCCTGCTGCAGGGCCTGGCGGCCCACGCACCTTCTATATTTTTCTTTATTTTACTGGGAGGTCCCGGGGATCGAACCCAGGTCCCTTCATATGGGAGACTGACGCCTAACCATTTGAGCCACATCCGGTTTTATTTTGATGTAGCATGTTCTGAATGCAGTGGATAACTGCCTGAAAAAGGTTGATAAGGATGGTGGAGATGGTTTTATGATGCCATGGGGAAACTGAATTTCTAAATGTTTGCCAAAAATGACCATTGGAACAGATGTTGAACCATGTTAGGTTATCAGGTATTGAAATTATGGGAAAGTTGTAAAACATAATTTTGAATCATCCAAAATTTAATTTAAACACATGCCAATGTTGAGTGTCATAAACTATCTGCTGCTACATTCTGAGAAGGGGTCCGTGGTTTTCACCTGACTGGCAAAGGGGTCCGTGGAACAAAAAAGTTTAAGAACCCTTACACTAAATCTACTACAGAGAAAGCCTTCCTTCCTCTTTTTACTGTGTAAAATATGAGTTACTCTGGTTGAAGTAGATTTGGCCATCTCAGACCTGAGCTATACAGCTGCCCCATAACTGACCCCTAGGACAGCATCGTGAGACTCCAGAATTCCACAGAGCACTATCCTGTGATCAGTGGTCTCTCCCTGATCTGTTGTCCATGATGTTAACTCAGCACTCTCTCTGACTCCTGAGGAGGAAGAGATTTTAAATAAAAAAAAGATCAAAGAAAATTCAGAAGAAATATGATGAAAGGAAAAAGAACACCAAGATCAACAGTCTTCTGGAGGAGCAGTACCATCAGGGCAAACTTCTTGCAGGCATTGCTTCATGGCCAGGCTAGTGTGGTCAAGCAGATGGATATGTACTAGAGGGCAAGGAGCTGAAGTTCTAGCTGAGGAAAATCAAGGTCCAGAAAAGCAAATAATTCCTCCCTCCCATCCTAGCTCATGTAATAAAGGTATCTATTGTTCATGGAAAAAAATTAATTTTCCTATTCATGGATCCACAGGTCAGCTGTGGTTCAACTGACCTCAGTGGGACTTGTCCAAGCTCCATCTAGCTAGGCTAGATAGGCTTTGGGTTAGATTTAGGCTTGCTCCACAAATCTTCCTCTTTCTTCTAGGACCAGCAGTTCTGCATCTGTGCAGCACTTTTTATTCTTATGGTAGACCACAAGAACACAGAAAGATGAGTGGTAGGTCACAGGAGCACACAGCCTCATCTATAAACTGCCTTACTCACACTTCTTCCCATTCCATTGGTCAAGCAAATACTATGGTCAATATCAATGAGTTAGGGAAGCAACTCCAGCCACAGTGGAAGTCAATGCATGTCACTTGGCACAGGGCACAGAAGCATAATTATAAGAAGAAAGTGAAGAATGGGAACATGACTTCCACCTACTAGAGTGACCTATTGAAAAAAAACTGTCACTAGTAGGGGATGCTAAGAGACCTTAGTAGACATAAATGCTTTCTGAAAAATATGGTGAAGGTAAGGAGCAAGGGGAGGAGATAGGGATGAAAGAGGAAAGAAGAGTTTTATTTGAAAGTTGAAATGACAATTAGCAGCCAAGGGACAAATTAAATGCAGTTTCAAATTGAGCATAGGCCTAATTTAGGGCAGTAGGAAGGGAAGAGTTATTATCTATTAGATTCAAAGCACTGTGCTAGGCAATTTGAATATCCTATATCATGTAATCCTTTCAGCAACATTTAGGGTACAGGTTACTATACTAATTTTAGAAAAGAGTACAATGAGGCTCAAAGAGTTTATGTGAGTTGCCAAAGATCACCCAAAAAATAAACGTATTGCCAGGATTGTTTCATTCCCAAGTCCATTGTATCATATATTGGTTCTTCTTCAGTGGGGCTGGGAAGGAGGGAACTGATTTGACAGACACATTAGAAATCAAATTTATAGGACTTTTTGACCAAATTAGATATGATAGTAAAGTTAAAAAAGGAAAGTAAGATGACTCCTAAGCTTCTACTTGGGCAATGGAGTAATGGTACCCATTAACTAAGATGGAAAACACAGAGGAAGGGCCAGTGTGTGAACTGAAAGACCTGAATTTGCTTTTGATTCTTTGTGTTGTTGAGGCCTATCTCATGTAGATATCCCACAAATAGTTGGAATTTGGATTTTAGAGCTCAAGAAGAGAAGCCAGTCCTGGAGAAATCACTCCAAAAATAAGAGTGATTCCAAGCATTGAATATATTAGCAAAGATATGAATATGTCTTGCACGGTTCATGTTCAAGGAAGAACTAGCAATTTAAAATACTGTTAAATACGTTTGTCTAATCATTTGCATTAGGGTACACATATCTGAGTAGTGGGAGATTAGGTTGAAAGATAAATTTGTACCTGATCACAATTGGCCATGAATGCTGTAATAGAGCATTTGAACTTTTATCAAGAAGGAACCACTACAGGTTTTTGTGCAAGTGTTGACAGAAGAGCCTGACTTTTAGGAAAACTAATGTAGCAGCAAGATAGGAGCTGTACCAAGGTTGGGAGGCCAAGCAGAAGGCTATTGCATTAGTTTTTGTAAGCACTAACAAGAACCTAAACAGGATAGTGGCAGTAGCAACAGAAATGAAGGAACAGATGGGAGAATTGCTTTGGAAAAAATTATTGTGCAGCACAGTAACCATTGTGCATATCATTAAATAAGTGTCAAGTTAATTTTGTAACTTCATTTGGCTCTAATGGTTTCCTCTCTTCAGGTATACATAGCCTTCGTAATTTGTCAGTCATCTGTTTGCATATTTTTAATTATGAGTTATAATTTCCATGAGGAGAGGGACTGTGACTGTTTTGTTCTCTATTTCCACAACATCCATCAAAGTAGGCATTGATTAAATATTTATTGAATGAGTGGATGGATGCAAATTGCCTCTGCACATTCAACATATTCGTTCCCAGGGTCTCTTCATCTTTGCTCTTTATCCTGTCCCTGTCTCTCATCCTCCCACCAAATCTGTCCTTCACTCTCACTTCCTTAAAGTGAGAGCTTGCCTTCCATGAATAACCAGATTACTGAGCAGTACGCATTCAGTGAAATACAGATGCAATTTTTTTTCCAATCACTACCCTCAACCAAGCTCAACTGACTCTCTTTACTATTCCTTAATGATAGCTCAGACATATCCACTTTCCAGACATGTAAAATATTGAAAACTCTTTCAATCCAGTTTAAACCACCAGTTTTATTCTCTTAGCTTCCCCAAAGCTTAGACTTCCCCCAAAAGACTGGCACCATCTCTTTTCTGAATCTAAATTCCCCAGGTTGGGACAAGAAGGAGGGATTGAGGGGAAAGGCAAACTTCTTTATACTTAATTAGGTTTGCATTCCAGTCCTCTGGTGGCTATCTCCTGATTTTTTAGCCAAAACTTGCTATCAGTAATCTCCATGTGACAAGTGGCCATTGTCTGCTCTCTCAAAGGAGTGCTGTGTAAGACCTGCAAGGACTTTGTCACACAGTTTTCTGTGTGGGATATCTGACTCTGCCCCAAAAGGATTCAAGACTCCCTAAGGTTGTCCCCAGTATCCACTTCTCTGGTGGTCATCTTTTTGGAGGTGCAAACAGTAAGATCTTCCCACCTGGCCGTTCATTTCAACTCCAATGATTCTCTCTTCTCTTCTTTTTCCCCTTTCATTTTTCCTTCATGTCAGCTGGGACAGGAAGGGAGCTTCCTGGACTGGGGTGGATTGTTTAAGGTAGCAGAGTTGGTTCAATCACCTCTTAGTAAGTCATGGAGAATTCACCTAGCCCAATATTTTCATAACTCTCTAGCATTCTAATGAGTCTTTAGACTCAGCTTTGGATCCTAGTTTCTAATAGTACACATATATAACATCCAAATATAGGTGAATGCCACTAAACCTCATTTTGCAAACTCTGAATGGTCATTTAAATTTGTATCTACAATAGTGGGTTGTTTAATAAACTTGAGTTAAGTGTTGTATGAACAAACATTTAATGAGTAGCTAAAATAGGACAAAGAAAAAGTGAAATAAAGTCCAGCTGGAATAGCTGTGGGCTACTAGTCATTTATCCATTTGTTAACTTTAGCTCTAATAATTTCACTATTCCAAGTACCAGATAGACTATACAATTATTCTAAAAGCCCTTTTTGACACATTTCTGAACATCAGGGGGAAATGCAGCAAGAATCTTTCTTTGTAGTCAGAACTCTTTGGATTAAAAGTGGCAAAGTCATATTGGCTTATGCAAAAAGATAAAAAGTAAAGAAATTTAGTGGCTCTTGTAACTGAAGAGTCCAGGAATATCTTGTTTTCAGGTTCAACTGGATGGAAGGGCTCAGATGTTGTTATCAGAACCTCTTCTCTCTCTCTCTCTATGTATATATATATATTCTGTCCCTTTCTCTCTGCACTAATATTCCTCTTAGGTAGCCCTTTCCACGTGAGGAACCTCAGCCTCTCCAGCATTATATCCTCATAGCTCCAAGTCCAGTGGAGCGATTATCTCTTTCCAACATCCTATGAAATTCTAGTCCATATTCTTATTGACCCAAATTGGGTCACATGTTTGTCCCCAAACCAATCACAGTATGGAAGAGAAAAATACACACTGATTGGTTTAGCTCTGGATCACAAGCCCCATCTAGAGCCAGGAATTCTTCCAGTTTCTTCCAAACCATATGGACTGAGAATGAGAGAGGCTCATTTCCCAAGAAAAACTAGGGCACCATTAACAGAAGAAAAGGCAATGGATGCTGGACAGGCAAAACAAACATCCCAACAGATTTTAATGGCAATCAGAGAAAGAAAGCATATTGGAGTCACTGAGTAAAGTGGTCTTTTTAAGTTTTCCCCATCTCAAGCCACCAACAGTTGACTTCACAAGAAAAATATTCTTATACCTCTCTCTCCCTATTTTCATGGACACCATACTATCATCCCACTGATCACTTATTAATACATCATCTTGTATAATGTACAACTTTTTAAGTTGTAAAGAACAGAGACCCACCCAACAAGGATTTCATGAACATCCGAAAGCTCCAGTATACTCAAGCCTCAGGGAAACTGAAAGCTCATCAGGAATATTTAAGGCCTCTTTCCCTCAGGAGCTGCAACACCTCTTGCTTACATAATCTGCTTACCCCATATATCTCATCCATTTCACTCACTTTACCAATTGACTTACTCTACTAACTCATCACTTCCACTGCCATACAACCTTTGCTTAAACAAGGCTCTGAATTGCCACGAGCCATTGGCTCTGTCTCTACCTCACTTCTTCCCTTGGTACAATGTGCCTCAGTTTCATAATTTCTTAATTCCGAATTCCTGACTGAGAAATTTAAGTCTCAGCTCATTTTTTTTTTATAGACCATGCTTAGGCTTGGTGTTCACTCTTTGGTTAAATGACCTGCGTCTCAAAGGAAAGAAATATACATATGCCATAGAGAATGTGGCTCATATAGTGGGTAGTGCAGCAAGGCTAGGGTTGAGGGAGGTTTCCTTGAACATTTGCAGGGGTAGGCATACACTATCCAATTCTTCCAGTACATGGAAGAGCCTTATGGGGTTGCCCTAAAGAATCTCTTTATCTTTCAGAAAGTGGTTTGTAGGCAGCTAATGTATGGGCACCTTGACTGATCTTCAAGTTTTGTGTTATAGTTACCAAGAATACTTACAAAAGTCTGATGATAAATGAAGTTCAGACTCTAATGCAAATAATGAATCTGCTGTAGCTATAAAATAGAAGACATTTAAACATCAAAATGGAAATTAAACTGGGGAGTGGAACAACAGGAAAGAGGAAAGGAGAAAAATGAACTTAAAAATAGAGTCATCTCTCTGATATGAAATAATTAGAATAAGGAAATTCATAGAGTCAGAAACGAGACTATAGGTTAGCAATGGCCGGGGATGAGGGTAGGGAATGGGGAGTTAATGCTTAAATTGTACAGTTTCTCTTTCAGGTCATGGAAAAGTTTTGGTAATGGATGGTGGTGATGGTAGCACAATATTGTGAATGTAATTAACAGCACTGAATTATGTACTTGAATGTGGCTGAAAGGAGAAATTTTAGGTTCTATATGTGTTACTAGAAGAAAAATTTTTTTAAAACCATAGGACTATACAACAGAAACAGTGAACCCTAACCTTGGACTATAGTTAGTCTAATTATAATAATATTCTTTCATCAATTGTTACAAATGTACCTTACTAAAATGTAAGGTGCTAATAATAGACGGGGTATATGGGAACTCTATTTTCTGCATGATTTTTCTGTCAACCTACAACTTCTCTAATAAAAAAAATGAAGGCATAAGGAGAATCTCAAAATTGAGAACCCTGCATAATGACAGAAAGTCTAACATTTTAAGATTGAAATCTGAATACCTGATGCCCAGACAAATCTTTTTCTCTGCTCGTAAATCAGAATCATATAGATTTCTATTAATATTTACCTCCTTGAATTTGAAGTAAGAGGAAAATCTATGTTGTGTTTTGCCCAGTTTGCTGTTCCCATTATGAATTTTACTGAAAAATCACATCAGGTTTATGAGGTACCAGCTGTCCTTAGTAACTTAAGTATTAAGATATATGGTATTGCATGCAAGGCAGCATAAATTTTAGAATTGAGTCACTTTAAAAACCAAGAACCACAAATTCAATTAAATTTTCAAATAAAAGCTGAAGTACTAGAATAATCCATATGAAATTTTAAACCCAGAAGTTTCTCTGCCTTAAATTACTTTCACACTCCAATTTAAACTCAGCAACATTATGTTGCTGTCACACTTCTTTGTTCTCCTAAAGTAAAAAGAAAATAACATTCTGTATATAGCTGACAAAAAATAGGAGACTGTCTGCCAGCATGTTCTGTATTCATGTCTAACATAATGTACAGTCTATGCAGAACACATGGTCTTAAAACACCCAAAGCCTCTGCTTTACTGGCTTAACCCAGCAGTATGTTTTTCCAGCATGTTTGCACTTCCTACAATACATATCTTGCATGAGCACGGATTCTTTTGGAATGTTCAAGTCATGCGGTGTTTTCACATGCTTTGTGTGCATTTGAATTATCACCCACATTTTTGGAAGTGCAATTCCTTCTGCCTTCAGCAATGAATTTAATACTGCTCAACTGACATCATTTTAAATTCCATCCAACAGAATGTCAATAATGTCTATAACAGAAGTTTGACATATTTAGTTCTCTCAAATAGGGGGTTGATTTAGCAGCTAAATTAGAAATTTCTGGGTGTATTTTTGAAAAGTAATTCAGTGTGAAAATTATTAATGATTTAGAATTGTGCATAAAGTATTTTTGTTTTTTCTCACTTCCTTAACCTGAGAGATCTGTTGCTTCATGTCAGATAAATTTCCAAGTGACGAAATGGATTCTGTTGTTGGAACACAAAGTTAAACAACTTAAATTAATCCTAATGCCATTTTTTATTGTAGATGAGACCCATCGGTCATGATGGCTACCATCCCACCTCTGTGGCTGAGTGGCTGGATTCCATTGATCTGGGCGACTACACCAAAGCCTTTCTAATTAATGGCTACACATCGATGGACCTGTTGAAAAAAATCTGGGAAGTTGAACTTATTAATGTAAGTTGGTCTCTTAATGACACCTTAGCCATTCAACCTTTGATAAATGAAATCCCTGTTATAGATGGATAATTTTTTTCTTATTTATAACTATTTGGACCTCCAGCAAGGATTTATAGAGCTGCCTTCTGTTTTTACTATGCATTTCTCTGGGCTCCATTCAAGCTTCGGTCATTTTGTTTTGAAGTTTTGATACGGGGAACTAGGAGGGAAAGAGAGCATTCTCAGAGGTGTTTTACATTATCCAAGAAAATCTTCAAAATATTACTGCATTTTCCATTTTTAGGAAATTTTGTCAGGATATGTTTAGGATACAGACATTATAACAAATAGTCTCCCATTCTGATCTTTGCTCATATTCATTGTTAAAGATTAAAGTTACCATTTTTAGGTTTCTATCTCCATCATCTTGCCTTGTCTCTATTCCTTAATTGCACATACAAACTCCATGCTTGAAGAGATTGCTTTTGTACTTATTAAATAGACTGCCATAATATCAAATTTTAATTTTCAGAGTTGATATCTAAACTTTTCTTGTCTCTGTTTTATTCTTAAACTTGACATCGATTTCCTATAAAAATTGGCCAACATATGTTGTCATGTATTCAAACCCAAAAACATCAGCTAAGCCTGTACAAAAGACTTTGATATTTCCTCATTACAATTTAACTGCTATTCTGTTTCTAATGACATAAATAAAGGAAAAGGATATAAAGATAACATAAAACAATCATGCATTCAAATTATATTTGTCATTATAAACATTTCTTTTTACAATGACTATGAGCAATCTTCTAAAGAATTTTAAAATTTTTAAACTTAATGTTCTGACTGGTAAAAAGCATTCATGAACTGAAAGTTGAAGCAAATAAATTTCTGCTGGTTCCAAATTGCTCTACTCTTCAATCCACTTACTCTCCAAAAGTCCAGTCTGTACATATTAGGTCATTAACTACTTTAAATGTTGATTATTATTATTAACTAATTATTTTTGCATGAAAAGTCTGACATCTTTTCTTGAACATATTGTAGAAACAATTCTTGTATCTAAAAGTCACTTTAAATGAACAAATTCTTAGCTTTCTTCTAATTTGCCATAAGAAACCTTTGACTTTTTATGAATTCTTATTCCCTCACAAAAGATCATTTCAGAAGAAACTCACTCTCTGACCAAAAGCCTCCAATTAATTTCTTTCATAATCTGTGTGACAATGGAACTGAAACTGTATTACTTTCCAGTTGCATCAGGCTGAGATTTCAGCTCTTCACCAAGAACTTAACGCTCATTTCATGGCTACTTTGAGCCTCTTGTTAGAGGGGTATCTACCCTAGATCAACCATCTACCTTCCCAGTTGAGTTGCATTCCAGTGAATGATATAGCTTGACAAATATTTCTAGGCAACATTTTCTGAATAATATTGCTCGAACTGAAGGACAGATACTTGCAGGAGGCAGCACATGCTGTCCCTTTAAGAATTTTCCCTTTAGCTACACTGGCTATAATAATCTGGCTTCACTCTGGGGAGAAGTGCCTGTCACAAGCTTTGTAAGCTTATATCAGGATTTGAAAACAGTCGCTGTGTTTTAGACCTTGAGGCCAGATTTCTCTGGCTTGGAGTAAGAGATCTGTGTCTACTACCAACCCAATTTATTTCCCTTAAAGTAAACATTGAATTTAAAGATCCTTGTGACGTCTTTATGGGCAAGTTCACACCCTTGATGAGGCGGCCTTAACTCTGTAGATATATTTATTATGGACAAAAATTTATTTACACCTTTGGACTTGGAAATCAGAAAACAAATCTTTATGCCAACTTGAACTGCTACAACAGTAGTTCATTTGATGGTTTGGGTTGTTGGGTTTTAAAATGAGAGAAAGGCATAAAACATATGCCTTCTGACTTAAAAAACTTTTGACTAGTCTCAAATTCAACACTTTTATTTCTTCCAATTAATGAGGGATGCATCCAAATTTGAGACAATCTCATATATAATATATGAGCCCAATAATCCTATATTAAATACACATAATTTGTTCTTTTCTAGCTTAATATATAATCACACTGATTCAGAGCTGAGCCTTTTAGCAAAGTTCACATCCTGAACCATTGTAATTAGTGGCTAGTTTGGGGGTTATTTGGGGGTTTTTTGCTTTTTTTCCTCATTTAATACCTATGAATTTTATTAGTTGAAATTATTTAAAGTAAAACATTTTTTATCACAATACTTGAGGACATATGGAATTTTGGTTAAGTAAGGATTATTTAACAAGTGCATGGTGTAAATATTTTTATAGCAAAATATAATAACTGACCACACTAATGAAAACTGTTAATAAATTGTGTGTGGAGGGGTGAATGTGAGAACTCTATACTTGCTGCATGACCTTTCTGTAAATATACAACTGCTCCAACAAAAAATAATAAATAATGCCATTGCAGTCCCTAATAAAAGAATAGCTATAGGGAAGGAGATGTGGCTCAAGCAGTTGGGTGCCTGCCTGGCACCACATGGGAGGTCCCGGGTTCGGTTCCCAGGGCCTCCTAAAGAAAATGAGCAAGACAACGAGCTGACACAGCAAGCTGACACAACAAGATGACGAAATGAAGAGACACAACAAGGAAACACAAATGAGACACAACAAGCAGGAGTGGAGGGGCTAAAGCCATTAGGTGCCTCCTCCCACATGGGAGGTCCCAGGTTCGGTTTCCAGTGCCTCCTGAAAAAAAAGAAGACAAGCACACAACAAACAGACACAGAGAACATACAGCAAGCGCAAACAACGGGGGGAGGGGAGAAATAAATAAATAAATCTTTTTTTTTAAAAGTATAGCTGTAAATAAATTAAATTCCTTCTTCTCAATCCCTCCTTTTTCTGGATTTTAAATTTCTTCTTCCAACCCCCACCCTAAGTCAAGAAGTCACAGCTAGCAAGGGGCAGAGGCAGACTTTAAATATCACACAGTCTTGCTCTAGAGACCATATGCATTTTCATACTGCTTTAAGTCCTGCAATAGAACCCATGATGAGGGAGAAGGTCTGTTTCCTGGAAAAGTTTAACTCCTAGAAGAACTTGAATAATAGAACCAGTTTCAAATGAGCATTGCCGTCCAGCTGGAAATGTCCTTGTGCCCATGTATTTCAGTGTTTCTGAAGTAAACTTCATGGAGACTTAATTCCTAAACTTGAAATCTCCAGGTTTAGCTTCTAGACATAATGATCCCCAAATTCCAATCCATGGACAATGGTTCTGGTTAAAGCCTCTGCTTCTTATTGATTATAGCTTTATTATAGTAAATGGATCCAAATAAGAATCCAAAAGAAGAGACACTGGCAAGGTCTCAAATGCAAGCTTCCGTGTCCTTTCCTTGCGGAGTCAGAGCACTTCACCGTCCTAACACAGCAGCGATGTATTTTCTCAATCGTGGAAGCAGGATTGATAGAATCAATGTCCACATGGTTGAAATCTGCAGTTTCCTTTCCCAATGAGCAGTTAGTTTTAAGTAGACCAGATGGCTTCAGAAGCTGTTGTTCTATGTAAAGAGAGCCAGTAAGTGTAGGCTGTCTTTGATACAGAGGTTTGCTGGTGGAGAGGAAGGAAGGAGGATGAGGCTGACTGCTGACATAATTATAAATAACTCCGGGATTATGAAATAATATTGATTAAGCATCCAGTTTCACATGGCACTGTACTTGACATTAGACAAATATTAATATATTCTGTGTGAATATAATGAGTTTTTCCAAAGCATTCCGATGGGAGAATAAAAACTCTGCAAAATTGTGGCTTGAAAAATACAAATATTTTTGCAATTGTAATCTTCAAAAAGTCCCCAAAGATCTTTTTCTTGTCAGACTATAATGTTGAAAAACAAGAATATTTGATTAAACTAATCAGGTTTATAGCCGTTTGGAAGTTTGATATAATTATGAATTCCAAAAATCGATATTGAATCATGCTTATAAACTGATCTGTAATCTGGGCATGATTAAGTTATGATTAGGGCATTGACTAGGCCACATCAGTAGGGCATTGAGCCCCACCCCTTGGTGGGTGGGGGAATCGAATATAAAAGGCAAGGCAAAGGACAGAGGGAGCAGTTTTTGAGTTGCAGTTTTGATGTTGGAGAGAAGGCCCAGGGATAGAGAAGAGCCATTCACCTGAAAGTTCACACCTGGCCTTGGGGAGAGACACAAAACCTAGAGAGCCTAATAGTCTACAGCTGACCTTACGGAGGAACCAGAGGAGCTAAGCCCGGAGAGAAATGCAGAGAGGAACCCAAGAAGACTGAACCGTGGCAAACGTCAGCAGCTGTCTTGCTTCAACACGTGGCAATGGACTTTGGTGAGGGAAGAAACTTATGCTTTATGGCCTGGTAACTGTGGACTTCTACCCCAAATAAACACCCTTTATAAAGACCAACCAATCTCTGGTAATAAGTAAGGAGAGATTGTCAAGCAAATTCTTCCCTCTGCAAATGCTAGCTGGATGAACCTCTAGCTTGAATTATAGCCCCTCCAAACGCTTTTTAAGGGAATTAAAGACTAGTTAACAGTGCATAAGTACGTAAGTTTTGTTTTCAACTTAGAAGGT
>JAQZBX010090619.1:0-12491 GCA_029593785.1 Cabassous unicinctus
GATGGAAAGTCTAAGAAACCATTGGCTGTCACAAAATCCTCAAGATGCGTCGCAATATTGTCCTCTATATATTTTATATATTTTTTTCTTTTATGATATCTGTGATCCATTGTGAGTTAGTTTTTGTACATTGTGTGCTATAAGGGTCTCCATTTAATTTTTTGTATTTAGAAATAAGATTCTTTGCTCCAGGTTTGAAGATAAGTTATTTTCCATTTGAGTGGACTTGAAAACCTTGTCAAAAATCAATCAGCCTTATATAAGAGAGTTTATTTCTGATTAAACTGGTCCATATAGCTATAATTTTGCCAGTACCATCCTCTTGTGCCTGTGGTTTTGTAATGCTTTTTAAATATATTTTTATTTATTTAAAAAATATATATTACATAAAATTGTTACATAAAAAAAATATAAAGAATTCCCATATGCCCCACTCTCCACTCCTCCCACTTTTCCCCACATTAACAGGCTCTTTCATTAGTGTGGTACATTCATTGCTGTTGATGAACACATTGGATCATTTCCAGTAAGCATGGACTACAGTTCACATTGTAATTTACACTCTTTCCCATCAATTCTGTAGGCTATGGCAGGATATATAATGGTCTGTATCTGTCACTGCAATGTCATCCAGGTCAATTCCAAGTCTTGAAAATGCCACAATATTACACCTCTTTTAACCTCTCCCTAACTTCAGCACCTCCAGTGGCCACTGTTTCCACATCAATGATATAATTTCTTCCATTACTAGAATCACAAGTCCATAGTAGAACACCAGTAAGTCTACTCTAGTCCATATTTTATTCACCAATCCTGAGAATTCTGGGTTGGTGATGCCCACTACACCTCTAATTGAGAGGGGCTTTGATCCCTTATGGCTGATGGCTGGGACTCTCTTGCTTGCAGCTGTAGACACTCTCGGTTCATTGGTGTGTTTGTTGTCCATCCTCACCTCCCCATCAGCTGTACTGGGTGAGTCCAATGAACTGTATAGGAAGTGCTGCAACTCCTCTGAGGCTCAGGGCCCAGCTGGCTCATGGACAGCCCAGAGATTCAAGTCTCCTGGACCTACACCTATCAAGTCCAGCACCAACTATAGGTTCAAAGAAAAGGGACAGAACAGGCATGTGTAGAGAAGTTACATTTGAGTCCAACTCTGTCACACTTGGGAAACAATCACCAAAGTAGGGTCCACTGGCAAGGTACCAAATTCCAGAGTTATCCAACACAACTGCAGGATCTGGGTTTCTCCAAAGCCCTCAGAAACTTCACTGTTTGGGGTGATGTCCACTTTGGCCATCTATGAGATCCTGCTGAGATGTGCATAAGTGTTACCTCTCTGATGTACTCAAGACTCACTTTGAAGTCTCATTTTTCTTTACCTTTTATGCCTTTTATTCAAAGTCATTTTCCAGTTGTATCACCAGCTGGTGCTTTGTAGTAATTCCTTGGTGCCAGGGAGGCTCATCCCTGGGAGTCATGTCCTTCACTGGGGGGAAGGTAATGCATCCACATGCTGAGTTTGGCTTAGAAAGAGGCCACACTTGAGCAACAAGGAGCTTCTCAGGAGGTAAATCTTAGGCACCATAAAACACTAGGCCAAGTTGAAAATTCAAAAGCAAAAGGCCCATAAGCATAGTCATCAGTATCAAGGGCCCTTCAATGGACCATCCATATTCATTAGCCTTTGCCCTGGTACTTGGGAGATTGTTGCTGTTCCATTAGAGAATGTGGCAGACCTCCCTAGGATGGAGATTCAACAATTCCCATCCTTCGGCGGTTGTGTGAATCTCTATCCACTGTGGCAATGCCCTATGAATATTTGAACATATTTGTATACCTTATATGTATGCCCTGGTGAACTTCCTCCCATGCATCCTCCATCAGTGACACCTGACACCATGGATCCATCAAACTGCAACAGAATCCATACAGAATCAAATAGACAGTATAAAATTGAATATTAAGATATCTAGGTAAGTGACTTATTGAATGGGTTTAATAGTGAATGGACTATCAGAAAGCAGGGGATACGGTGGAAAAGAAGGGTCATAAGGGTTTACATTAAGGATATTGGCTTAGAGCTTACAGCTAATGTGGTATATGATGTTATCAGATTAATGTATGCTGCTCTAACCCTAATAATCAGAATTCCCATGTAGAAGAGGCCTTAAGAAAGCAGACATTCCCTGAGTTTGCTTTTTCAAGTGGGTCTGCATGAGGATGTGTGCTCTAAATGCTTTCCTTTAGTCACAGAGCAGTGTTCTTACATATTCAACACACTAGATGGCACGAAGGGCAGTCATCTAATCACCTAAGCAAGTCTCTGAATCCTGAATTCTCTAAACTTCAGTGTTCTTCTAGGTAATTAGTGTTAACTGGGCTCTCTCATTAGGCTGGGTAATATTCTGTTTCCCTCTCTGTATAAGTTTGCATATTATCTTTTAGGCCACTGCTCTGCTATTTTGGTAGAATGATAACACAATTCTTTCTGCCTTTGATAACCCGGTCCAGGTAAGCCATCTTTAAATAAAGAGGTCTGACTTTTCACTTCACACCCACACCAGTTAATTGAATTCACTTTATGAATGACTGATAAAAACACAATGGAATTAAAATTAAGCTCATGTTTTAGACAAGTACCAAACCAGCAAAGGCAGCAGGTAATTTCCCCATTATCAATCCAGGAGTAACTGTTAAAACAGGAAAAAAAAAAAAGATTCCAGGAAGTAGGGAAATATCCTACAAGAGGAGAGTCTCTTCTTTTGGGAATATGGTAAATTAAAATATTCAGACCACGGTTCTTAAGGGGGAAAAAAAGTTGAATAAATTTATTTTAAATCAACTCAAAAACATAAAAGGCATTCAGTTATTACTAAGCCAAGAAATTAGGAAGGAAATATCTTTATCATTTACTATGTATAAAATACATATATTTGGTACTAGTGAGTCTCACTCATTTTATGGGTCTCCCCCCAATGACACAGCACTCTGTGACATAATGATCACTTACACATTCTCTCAAAGACTGCCCCACGTGTGCCCTGCCTCAAATGCTCCCCCATTCAATATCCTAAAGCAGTAACCCTTCCTTGTCATATTGTCAAAAGGGTTTTCTCATCATTGTAGTACCACCTACATACCCACCAATCCCCAGTGTTCACCTGCTCCATCCCCCAACACTCCTATCAGTTCCATGGGCCATCTAACCTTAACTCCTGACCCAACCTCCTGTCAAGCTTGCACCACCCAATGTGATATTATCCTTACAGCCCTGTCATAGCTCTTCACTGCCCAACTACTCACTTTTACCTTAACATAGTAATAAATTTTAATGTCAGAATGGGTGAGTCCTCCATCTTCTTTCTCCTTTTTAAAGATTTTGACAATTTGTGGCCCATTATCCTTCCAAATAAATTTCATAGTTGTTCTTTCCATATCTGAAAACATTTGTTTACATTTTGATGGGGATTGCAATCAATCTGTAAATACTTTGGGTTGAATTGACATCTTAAAATAGTTAATCTCCCAGTCTATGTGTATGGACTGCCTTTGCTTTATTATTTTTACATTTGATTTCTTTTAACAAAGTTCTGTACTTTTTTGTGGTGGTGACATCATCAACATGGTGATGTTAGACACCCCTGAACCATGTCTTGTCATAAACAACTCTGAAAAAACAAATCCCACTTTCTTGGAACTCAGGAGGATGATAGAGCCTGGGGGCAAAAAAGGTTGTGATCTTGCATTTAAAAACCCCTAGAACCTCTCAAAGAAACTATTAAAACACCTAAATAAGTTAATTTTTTTTTACAGAATAGAAGATCATTATATATAAACCATTGGTATTATGTATAATGCAAAATCAAGAAAATAAAATAATTCCATTTACAGTAGCATCAAATATTAAAATGTTGAGGAATAAATTTAAAAAGGAACATGTACAAAACATATACACTGAAAACTACAAGACAGTGTTGAAAGCAGATAAAGAATATATAAATAAATCGAAAAACATCTCCTGTTCAGAAGACTTAACATTTTAAAAAATGGCAATACACCCCAAATGCATGTGCATATTCAATGTAATGCTTATCAATATCTTAGTTGACATCTTTGTAGAAACTGACAAGCTAGTTCTACAACTTATATGGAATTGCAAAGTATCCAGAAGAGTGAAAAAATTGAAAAAGAAGGAAAATTAGAGGGAATCACACTTCAAGTTTTCAAATACTAATATAATGCAATGGTAATGAACTCAATGTGGTATAGGCACAAGTATAGACATTATATACATGGAAAAGAATTGAGAATTCAGAAACAAAGTAATTCATCTATGAACACCTGATTTTTGACAAGGGCACGGAGATCATTCCATGGGGTAAATAATAATCTTTGAAACAAATGGTGCTTGGAAAATTGGATATCCACATACAAAACCAAAATGAATGTGTGCCCTTAATATCCCACAATATTTAAACAATGGACAAAAATGAATCAATTATCCTAATGAATGGGCTAAATAATAAAATTTTTTCAGTAAAATATATGAATAACTCTTGATTAAGTTAGATTTGGCATAGATGTTTTAGATTATACCCCAGTAGAACCAATAACCAACAAAATATAGATAAAAATTAATAACCTTTTTTAAAGGATAAAAGAAAGTGTACCAATAACACTTAGAATGTAAACAGGTATTTACAAATCATATATATGATGAGGGACTTGTATCTACTATATTTAAAAAAACACTAGAATCTCAATTACACAAAAAACAAAGTAATTTTTAAATAAGCATGATATCCTCCAGGGTGACATCAGCAAGACAGCAGAATAAGATTTGTTAATGAGTGCCCTCCATAGGTACAGTGAAAATTAGGAAAAATCAATTTTCACAAAACACTGAAAGAAGATTGAGGCTAGAGAAAAACTCATTGAATGCTGAAGCAATGAGATGTAAACACCTATAAATTGTTAGAGAGCCTGGGGACATATTTACTGGTCTGGGGCATCCCCTATACTCAGATCTACATGGCAGTTTGTGTCACCCATGGAGGTAGCTTGGAAGTCTGTAGGTCCCTGAGGCCTGGACCATGCAAAGCAGTATCTTGGCAATCCACATGAATTTCAGTGTGGACCTGCGTCTTGAATACTGGTACACCTAAATGAAAGACAAAATGCACAACAACCATAAATTTTGGCAGATATAAATTAGGAAGCAGAAGACCTGAACAAGATTATAAACTGATTCAACATTAAAGTCATATATAGAACACTCCACCCAATTATCACAGATTTTATAATTATCTCAAGGGCACATGGATTATCCTCCTGGATAGATCACCTGTTCACTCACGAAACACGTATGAATAAATTTAAATAGTTTGAAATTTTATCAAGCAACTTTTCAAACTAGTGTATAATGAAGCTAGAAATCAATAACAGAGGGAAAACTGCAAAATACAAAAATATGTGGAAATCAAACAATATACACTTAAAAATGGACCAATGATCAAATCATGAGAAAAAATAAGAAATATCTTGAGACAAAATAAATTTAAAAGACAAAATAACAAAACATGTGATGGGGCAGAGGAAATACTTAGAGATAAATTTAGAGTATTGATGCCTGTAACAAAAAACAGAAGCATAAGTCCTTTAAAATGTCACTTCAATCTGAACTAGAAAAAAAAAATGAACCAAAGTTTACTAGAATGATTTGAAAGAAATAAATTATATGTAGATAGTTAAAAATTTAGAGAATCAAAGAAAATAAAAGTTGATTCTTGGAGGAAATCAATAAAATTGACCAACCTTTCTTAGATGGCAAGGGAAAAAGAGAGAGGTCACAAATATCTATAATCTAAAATGATATGGGAGATATTACCACTGAACTTACAGGAATTAAAAATGGCGTAAGAGAATACTGTACAGAATTGTACACCAACAAATGAGATAATCTACAGGAAATACACAAATGCCTAGAAACACTCAAGTTACAGTAATAAAAATCCTTATAATAAAGAAAAGCTCAGGACCAGATGGATTCAATTGTGAATTTTACCAAACATTCCAAGCAGTATTTTTCGTTGTTGTTGTTCTTTTGTTTTTTATTCCAAGCCATATTATAACAAACCCTTCTCAATCTTTGCCAAAAATGGGGAAGAAGGAGATCTTCCTATTTCATTCTATGAGGCCAATATTACCCTAATTCCAAAGCCAGAGAAAAACATTACAAAAAATCTAGAAATGAATTTATTACATAATTATGGATGAAAATATCTGCAAAGTACTAGAAAATTGAATCCTATGACATATTAAAAAAATTATGCACTATGACCAAGTGGAATATCACAGAAACTGCAAGTGTAGATCAATATAAGAAAATCAATCTATGTAATACAGAATATAAAAAGAGCAAAAGGAAAAAACTAAACTGTTACAGAAAAGGTATTAGTCAAAATTCAAAATTTTTCAGATAAAAACAGATGCTAATTTCCTCAACATGAAAGAAGACATATATGAAAATCCATAGTTAACCTTTAATTCATTTGTGAAAAACCAAAAGCTTCCCCCTGAGGTCATGAAGAAGGAAAGCATGTTCAATTTCATCACTGTTATAAAACATAGTACTACAAGTCTGTTGCAGGTCAATTAGGCAAGAAAAAGAAAGGAAAGTCCTCCAAATTGGAGAGGAAAAAATAAAACTGTAGTTTCAGATGATGTCATCCTTATATATAAAAACACAAGAATCCACAAGAAAAGAATTCTAGCTAATGAAAAAATTCAGTAAAGTTATAGACTAGAATATTAATATGCAAAGATTAGCTGTATGTCTATACACCAGTAAAGAATATTCTGAAAAGGAAAATTGTTTTAAAAGTCCAATCCCAATAGTTTCTAAAGAATAAATTGTCTAGGAAAATTTAACAAAGTAGGTAAAAAATGTGTACAATGAAAACCACAAAATTAAGCTGAAAATAATAAAAGAAGACCAAAGTATATCCATGTTCATAGATAGGAAGACTTATTATTATTATTAGGATGCCTATACCACCCAGAGGGATTTAAAGAACAAAACAATTCCTATCAAAAGCCCGACAGGGGAGCAGATGTAGCTCAAGTGATTGAGTGCTTTCCACGTATGAGGTCCCAGGTTCAATCCCCGGGACCTTTTAAAACAAACAAACAAAAAAATAGACAGCATTCAATGAGGAGTGGATGTACCTCAGTTGTTGAGAACCTCCTTTCCATAGACAAGGTACTGGGTTCAATCCCCAGTGCATCCTAAAACAAATATCAGCAAACACTATTGCATAAAGAAAAATCCAGTCTTAAAATTCATATGGAATTGCATGTGTCCCCAAAAAGCCAAATCAATATTTAAAAAGAACAAATTTGGAGGTTATGTCAGTTCCACAATAGCCAAAATAGGATGACAATGACATCAAGAAAAATGTTTAGGCCAATGGAACAAAATTAGAGTTCAGAAATAAACACATACATCTATGGTGTACAGACTTCAGCAAGGCTGCCAAGAAATGGTTCAGGGAAACTGGAATTCCACTTGGAAAAGAATGATAATGGATTATTACTTCACACTATATACAAAAATTATCTTTAAATGGATCAAGAACTAAACATAAGAACAAAAGCCATGGAAATATTTGGAGAAAACATAGGTGGAACATTTATAACTTTGGATGTTGTGGTGGTTTCTTATATTTGAAAATAAAAGCATGATTGACAAAAGAAAAAATAGATAAAATGAACCTCAACAAAATTTAAAACTTTTGCATGTCACAGGATACTTTCAAGAAGTAAAAGACAAACTACAGAATGAGATTAAAAAATTGCTAACCATATATCTGATAAGGGTTTAATATTCAGAATGTATATAGTACCATTAGAAAAGACTACCCAATTAAAATTTTTCTTCAAAGAGGATATTCAAAGAGCAAATAAGCACATGAAAAGATTGTGAATATCATTGGTGATCAGGGATGTGAAATCAAAACCATAAAGAGATACCAATTCACACTCAGTTTGAATGGTTATTATTTTTTAAAAAGTAAATAACATGTGTGGGCAAAGATGCAGAGAAATTGAAACCCATATATATTGTGGGTATTGTAAAATGATGCAGCTACAGTGGAAATTCATTTGGTGGTACATAAGAAAGTTGAACATAGGGCTACCATATGACTTGACAATCACACTCTTGGTATAGACCCCAAAAACTTGAAAACAGGGATTTGAACACATATTTTTACACCAATGTTTGTAGCAGCATTATTCACATTGACCAAAATGTGGATGCAGCCCAAGTGTCGATATACAAGTAAATGGTGAAATATGTGATATATACATAGAATAGAATTCAAGTATATAAAGGAATGAAATTTGATACATGCTACAATATGGATAACCATTGGAGACATCGTGTTGAGTAATATACTCTAGATATAAAAATAAAATATTCCAAAATCTCTCTTGTATGAAATACCTGGAATGAGAAAATTTCATAGAGACAAATAGTGATTACTGGTTACCAGTGTTGGGGGCATGACGGGAAGGGAAGGGAGAATTATTGTTTAATGGTGTTCGTTTCTTTCTGCAGAGATAAAAATTGTTTGGAATTAGATATTGGTCATTGTAGCACAATATTGTGAATGTAATCAGTACCAGTGAATTGTACATTTGAAAGTGGTTAAAATGGGAAATTAAGAGTTTTATATATATTGCTACAATGAAAAGTATAACCAAAATGATCAAAGTATATCAATAAATATTTTTCTAAGGAAGAGATACAAATGAACAATACACACATGAAGTTGATTGACATATTTAGTAATCAGGGAATTGCAAGCAAAAGTCATGAGATACCACATCACAAACTACTCCTATGACTGGTATAAAAATTTAAACACTGTCAAATGTTGATTTGGATGTGAACAAATGAGAATACTCAAACATTTCAGTGTTGAATGCAAAATGGTGAAACTGCTTTGGAAAGCAGTTTGGAGTTTCCTCAAATTATAAAGCATAGAGTCATATTGTCACCCTACAGTTCCACTCCTTGACAAATACACAAGAGAAATTAAAGTACATGTGCACCAAAATGGTATGCAAATATTTGTAGCAGCATATATTACAATTTTGCTGCAATTAAATATAATAACAGAAATGCAACCATTTGTTGAATGGATTAAAAAATGGATATATTGGAAAATGTATTAGTCATAAAAATGAAATAAATGCTGACAATTCTACAATATGGAAGTGCCTTGAAAACATGCTAAGTCAAATAAGCCAGTAACATAAGATTATATTTTATATTATTACATTCATCAGAGAGGTGAGAATAGGAAAATATAGACAGAAAATGGTTTAGTGGTTGTTTAGGTCTGAGGTAAAATACAGTGGGGATAGATAGAGCATAAGGTTTCATTTTTCAATTAATAGGCTTAAGTTTTAAAACATTTTTGATTTACAGAAAAATTGAGCAGAATTTGAAGAAAATTCCTATATACCTCTTCTCCACCTACAATTTCCCTATTATTATCACCTTGCATTAGTGTGATTAATTTGTCTAATTGATGGACAAATATTAATATATTAACTAAATGTATTCCTAAATTACATGATGTTTCTCTCTGTGTTGCGCAATTCTATGGGTTTTGACAAACGAAAAATATCATATATCCATAATTAAATTATCTTATGAAATATATTCACTGCGTAACCTGTGCTGTATCTATATGTCATCCTCCACACCAGTCTCCTGAAAACCACCAATATTTAATGGTCATTATAATTCAGCCTTTTTCTATGTCATATGATTGGAATTACACAGTATATGGCTTTTTCATATTTGATTCTTTCACTCAGTAATATGTATTTATGGTTCCTCCAAGATTTTTTTTGGCTTGATCATTCTTTTCCTTTACTGTTGAATAATATTACTACTCTGTAGTACAGAAGTAAGTATCAGAATATGTTTACCCATTAATATATTCAAAGATATATTGGTTGCTTCCAATCGTTGACAATTATTAACAATGCTTCTATGAATATTAGTTATGCCGTCTTCTTTGTGGACATAAATTTTCAACTCATTTGAAAAAACTTAGGGTTATGATTACTTGTTTAATATGTTAAGAAAATGTCAAGGTCTTCAAATTGCCAGTAACCTGTGCTTTCTCCCAGCAATAAATGAGAGTTCCTGCTTTTCCACATCTTCCAATCATTGGATTTATTCATCATTAAGATTTTAGCCATTCTAATATGTACATATTTATGGACAGTGTTTTGTTCTGAGGAGATTGAAATGTTCCAAAATAGGTGATGTTTATACATACCTGTCAATATACCAAAAGTCAATGAAATGCTCAATTTAACATTGTGGATTTATGCTTTGTGAATTATATCTCAATAATGTTCTCTAATACAATGATACACTTCTATTGTAAAGTGATATAAATTAGAATCTTTATCAAACAAAACTAAAAAGTTTTGGGGAAGATGGGGGGAAATTGAAATAGTACTATGTTTTTCTGATATTTATGTAGAATGCTGAAGCCACTGTGGGTAGTATTTTGGCATTTGCTCAAATAGTTTTAGATTTACCAAGTGCCCCAGAAATCATGCTCCCAAGTATATAGACAAAACTATTGAAAACAGATATTTAATCATAATATTTTACATGAATATTCATAGCAGCATTATTCACAGTAGACAAAAATTGTAAACAACCCCGATGTCCATCAATGGATGGGTGGATTAATGAAATGTGGCATAGCTATAACATGAAATATTGTTCTGCAATAAAATCCAATTATGTACTAAAATATGTCACAACATAGATGAAATTTAAAATATAAGTATATACTGTATATATTGTAGTTAATAAGGAGAGCTAAGAAACCTCAGTTTGATATGTAATAGTAGTAAATGAAGTACTCATGTCCCTATAGTTCTCAACTTCTTCCACCTTTTAGTCTTTTTACAACTGTTTATTTGCATGAATATTTCCAAATACTTTATTTACAAGTGTAAGATCTAGAAAGAATGGAGTTAATTACTATATCCTGAACCAGAAGACTCTTCTAGTAGAAATCTATTTTTCTAAGTGACTATATATTCCCAACTAAAATATATTATACACATGATGCTTATATCCCATTATTGTTTGACCACAAGTGGCTGTGATGCAGAATAAGGGACAAGGAAAGAATAATAAAAATGTCTTCACAACAGTTTTTACTGATTGAATACAGCTTCAATAGGACAGGTATTCCCAGATAAAATGAAGTGGTCCATAACCTTATATAGGTCCTGTATTTAGAGGAGAACATTTATTCAGGTATCAAGCAATTTACTGGAATATTTTAGGTATGTTTTAAACATTGGAGCTAGAGTTGTATAATAGATTACAAGCAATGTTTGAGGGGGGAGAGACTGGTATCATCAAGTGAGTTCAAAGATATCACTGCTACAGGTGCTGGTGTTAAGGCCAATGTCAGTTATAGAACATCATGGGACCCTGAGTATGGAAATTTCCAGAATCCTACGTCATGACTGAATCTCACACATTTTATTTTTGCTGTTTATTTCTGTTTTATTTCTACTGGGGCATAAACAGTGTGAACATGGGAACACTGTAAATTTTACCACTTAGCCCTCAGAAAAAACCAGGTTCTGGAATATTTGAGAACCTAAATTAGTATAGGATATTGAAATAATTGATGTTAAAAGTTCCAAAACTTGTTTTCCAACTCCTGCCTTTACGCTAGCCAACATTTATGAACGTTTAACTTCAAAAATGGTTATACTCACAGATCATCTGTTTCTTTCTCCAAGGCATTTGAATATTAGTGGCCTTCCTTCTGCACAAAGAGTGGGAATTTGGATGAAAACATACAAAATGGACCACCAAAGTTCAGTACTATGTTAATGAATGAATAAGGATATGTATCCACTGTCACTTCTAAGTCATTTTGAAAAAAAAGGATTTGCTCATATCTTCAAAGACTTAATACCTGCTCATCCTTCAGGAATTGGGTTGGAACATATGATAAAATGCTCACTATCATTCACTATTATTAAAATGAATATTAAAAACAAAATGAGATGGTATTTTAATGAATAAAATTTTAAAAAATTTTAAAATAAAAGACATTTTATTTTAAAATGTAAAATTTTTAAAAATCATAAAATAAAAGACATCATAATTGGTGAATACTAATAGAACCTCTGAATGGTGATTGCTTTGAATGCATGATCATCATATAGATCAATGTTTATAATATATTTATACATCTATGCATTTATTTTTATACATGAGGAATTTATTTCTAATTCCTATCAACTTGAAACATTCTCCTCTATTTTTGTGATTGCATGCCAATGAATGTGATGGAAGTAGCATGTTAAGGAAACAATTCAATTGTTTTATAATCTCTAGAATAAGAGGAAACAAGTAATCT
>JAQZBX010090620.1:0-12493 GCA_029593785.1 Cabassous unicinctus
AACAAGCAGCCTGTACCCAGTGCTTAAAACAAGCTGCTGAGGAATGCTGGAAAAAAAAAAGGGCCTCCGTTTTGGGAAGTAAAGATGTTTATGTGGGATGTTATAGGAGGGGTGGGAGGTGGGAATATGGGAATCCCTGTAATTTCTGTGTAATATTTAGGTAATCTAAGCATCTTCTAAAAAAAAATATATATAAAAATAACATTTATGTAAGTAAATGCACATACATGCATATATATTTATATATCATTTTACAAATATTGGTTTGTATTGTGAAAAATTTGATTTTTACATGCAATAAAAAAAAAAAATTGCATCAGAATGGCTGTGGCTGAATGGTGCTCTTACTCAATCCAGTTACTGTTGGATGAATTCCCTAAATGCAGAATGGACTTTTCTGGGGTGTGCACCTTTCTGGAATGAATCTATCTGACTCTCTGAGGCAGGATAACCTAGCATGGAAGGAACTTTAGGCAGAAAAGCCTTACAGAGAAAAACAGAGGGGCAGGGTTAAACTGAATGCTGCTAGACTGGAGAGTCCCAGAAATGAAAAGTGTAAGGAAAATGGGGCACTGAGTGAGGAAGAGACTTTAAATAAATCATAGGAGCTGGGGGCAAAATTCTTCACAAAAACAAAGAGAACAGATCATGATTTCTGGAGAAAGAGATGAGGAAAGAACCTGGAAAGTTATGGCAGGTTGTTATGTTTCAGGTTCTGGGGAAAGGAGTGCTTACAAGAAATAGGAACTAAGTTACACTTCAGTTTGCTGATGTAGTGCTTAGAATGAAGGTCTCCATCTAGGGTCTACTTAATGTATTTAACAATATCCCTTAGTTTGATCTGGCTCTCAGCAATTAGAGTTGTGATAAAATTTAAGGTGTTGAGCCCATGTTCAGTTACTGCCTAAGTTCTTGGGGGTAGTATTTGCTGGTTATTTTCATGTTGGGCTCATAAATGGTCATGATGTCTGTTTTTCCATGATCACCACTTTTAGGTCATCTGAGATACAAAAAAATCATTTGGTAGGTCACAAGTGACTGGGAGCACACATTAAAAACCCTTGAGAGAAAACAGTCCACCAGGGAGAATATAATGAGTACTATGAGTGATAAAACGCCCCAATGCCCACCTCACAGTATACACTAAAGACCAGTTCCCATGATTTGGCCCAACTGAAATCAAAGTGATAAAATCAGGGTCTTGAGGAAGGCCTTACCTGTTTAAACCATGTGGTGCATTTATTTAATGCAATTTTGCCTTAACTTCCACAGAAGTATGTAACCAAATACAACAGGTGGTGTTGGCAATGGCAAAAATGCCTCCTTGTTCAGCTAATAAGTAACAAGTTTAGCTAATAAATCTAATAGCTTGCTCTGCAGCTCTAGCTGTAGCAGTAGATTCAGTATTTCTCTTATTGTGATTGATATCAAATCCTGTTTTTATTTGTGTTAACCCCAAGCCAAGGTAGCAGCAATCTGCCCAAAGAGGCAAACCAGGAATTTTTAACTCCTTGGGTAAATCCTGTTTTGCCTGAGACTATAGATTGAGGGGAGTAGTCCTGTGAGAAGTTTGAGATTTATTATAAATTCCTGAGACTGTGAGGAGACCAAGTACCCATTTCCCAGGCATTTAACAGCTTTTAAGGTAATTCACAGCCCAGGTAAATATCTGGTAAAATTTCTGCAATGAAAATATTGCCTGGCAGATCAATGTAAATAAAGTCAATGTGATGTTTATACATTCATTACTAGGAATATTATCATTTGTACTTATTATCCAAGGGTCTGTGGTATTGAGACTACAAATGGAAAGCTGACCATAATTTATTTGTGTTGTGAAAATTTGCACATCCAGTACCCTTAACCTGAAAGTTTGCATGTATTTTTAAGGTAACATGTAGTTTGTGGAGGCATGTGGGCTATTATAGTAAGTTTTCCAAACTCTTCTATGATTTCTTTATAATTCTCTCAACCAGTTATGTCTATTGTGTGGTTGATACTGAGCAAAAGCAGGTTCTTTCCTTCCAAAACAGATAAGGACCAATTCCTGAGATAGTGTGGTTCAAAATGAGAGTTTATTTACTAGGCTAGCAAAGCGATCATTGGTCTAGCAAGGGCCCAAAAATTTGCCTCCTTGATTTTGAGGCATTTAGGGTTTTTATGGTTGCAACCAGGGGAGAGTAGAGTGGTTATAGTAATCATAGTAAATGTACACAAGCCAAGTTTCAAATAACCAAACACCACAATAGTAAGTGTACACAAGGGTGAGCCTCATTTGAAGTAACTATATAGAAGGGTGAAGTTGACCTAGCAAGTTTCAGTAACGTGAAGTATTAGCTTTGGGCTATTCTATAATATAGTGAAAAATTAAGGAAAAAAGCATCTATATAATGATTCAGTAATCATAAACTTTTGCTAACTCCTAATACTTGATTACAAGGTTACTGGTCCAAGAAAGCTTAAAGCAGAGTAAAGAAGACCTTGGGTCTATTATTCATATTTGATATGAAACAAATGTTGCAGTTTGATCTGAAGAGACTGAAGCACTTGGGATAAGAAAGAAATTTGTTATCCCTTGCAATGTGCATATATCAGGATTTGTGAAGACAATTCAAGCAGTCTGAAAGGTTACATTCCTTTGAAAAGTCCTTGGAGAAGTAGACAATGACATTATATTTCCAGGCCAGTGCAAGAACAAAGCATAAGGAAATATAAAGATTTTATGCATTATAAGTATTACTAAAGTAGAGTCTATGTGAAGACTTATGTTAGGACTTGATCTGTCACCTTGGGAATAAGTAGTCTACTCTGTGACATTGTCTACATCCCTTTTTGGCTAGTTAGATTTTTAAGTCTCTATAATTACTCCAGAATTCTGATGGAACATTTTTTAGTTGAGTAATGTGCACCCATGGCTCAACACCCTGTAATTAATTTGCATTATCAAAAGTTAGGAGTACTTGGCAGGGTTCTGAGAAGGTGTCTGTGGTTTTCATCTGACTGGCAAAGTGGTGCTTGGAACAAAAAGGTAAAGAACCCCCATTATAATTGATAGAAGAATTTCAGTCTGGTAGAAAGCAGGGTTGGGTAAGAGCACAGAGTTCATCCTTTTTGATGGAAGAAAATTGTGGATGGCTACATTATTCAATCAGTATGTGGTATAGCCTGTTTGGAATGTACCAGAAACAATTCTAGCATAAGAAGCATTAACAAATAGAATGACATCTGGGTTGATCATAAGAACATGTATGGAGTCATTAATTTTGAAGTCACCAGTTTACAGTCATGGGGTATCCCCTCACTGTATAAAGGTAGAGTAGCAGGGTTAAGAAAATTCCAGCATTTTAGATGCAGGTTAAGAGGTGAAGGAGAAGGATCTCATAAGAAGTCAGTTTTCTAGAGGAAAAATGTTAGATCTGCTCAGAGTTAAGTTTGGTGAGGTTTAATTAATTTGGTAGATTCTGCTGAAGCTTTAACACAATTTGGGTAAGAAGAGACAACTGCATCAAGGTGAGGGCTCTAATATGCAGTAGGTTTGGAATTTTCTCTGTGTTCTTGAATTAACATCCCTAAGTCTTGCTTATACAACCATTTACTCTAATTATTTCCTGTTAACAAGGACAATAGATCTTGACTGAACCTATGAAAATAATTATAGTACCATAAATTTAAGAATATTCTGTAAGAGTTTTCAAATTCTGGAGGGGTCAGGCAATGAGAAAACGATGAATGTTTTATGAATTATAGATAGCTTAATTCAGTAAGGGATCCTTTGTATCTAGAGAATAGAAAAAGACAATAATAACAATAATCCAAAGAAAGCTTTGATCATTCTTTATCAGTTCATTTAGCCCTAAGTAATTAATCTGTGTTTCATTAGATCTTCTGTTATCAATCTCAAGAACCTATCAGCTTCTTCAATAAAATGATGGGGATCTTGACTCAGTACAGTGGTATGCTCTCCAAGTTATTTAAGGAATGTCATTAGAAGCTGGTGCCTCATAGGACATGGCATAGTCCTTTCCATAGATCTCTGAGATAGCCCTTTTTATTGAGGATGAAACACACTCACTTGTACCTGATTGCAGGTGTTTTCAGAGAAGCATCAGAATAAAAGCTATCTGTAGATGACAGGAATCTTATAATGTCCATGGCTAACTTATTGCTGTTTTACAAAAGTGGACAATCAGATGATAGGTAAAAATCATTATTATAAGAACTGAACTTATTACCAATAATACTACAGTCTAATATCAAACTTATCAGTACTTGGACAACTCATGGACAGTGAGGACATTGACAAGTCTCTAAGAACCTTGTATAATTTCTGAAATGTTTTAGCCTGTAATTTAACCAACAGAACATTACAAAATCACTTTAATTTCATAACACTTCCTATGCAGCTGATAACATATCAAATAAAACTAAATAGTTTTTTACCTCTCTTTTTAAAAGGTGAAAGAAAAAATTTTGTGGTTTTCCAAAGGCCCTCTGGAAAATCCCAATGAGAGTTTGAGATCAAAAAGATATTATTTATCGTTCAATTTTTGGAAGGAAACTGTCAAAAGTTTTCAGGTTTTAACATATTGATAAATAGGATCATGGGAAACTGAAAAAATATTTAGTTCATCACTTAATGAAAGTGACAACAAAATATTTAAAAATAGAGAAGAGGTAGTATTATGGCAAAAAATACATTACTTCAAAAGAGAGAAGACATTCTCTAAAGCAATTGAAGGATGATTATATAAAGGATATAAAGCACAGGAAATTTTTCTAAGATACAGAATGTTTCCCTCTAAGCAGGTTATTCAGATGTTTTAGGAAAACCTTTTCTTAATTCTTATTAAAAGCAGACCAATAATACAAGGATACTTTGTCATTGTAAAGGAAAGAAAATAAAATACTAGTTTTGCATGAAGATACTGCCTAAGAAAACTCTTAAAATCTTATAATCCTATCAAACCTTAACCAGCATTGACTTTGATAGATAAAATCCCTTTTCTGAAAACCTACAACCTTCTACATCTATTCAGATTGCCCTACATATTTCTGTTTCTCATTCTGTAACAATCTGTCATTTTACTTTTAAATAAAACTATTTTCCATTCCTATTAAAAAACACATCTTGCATACCTTACATATTTGTTATCAAAAAGATCTTGTAAACTCTCTTCAACCCAACATTCTTCAAATCTCAATAGACATTTTTTGAGTATCTAAAGATCTATTTTATATAATGCTATATTATTTTTTTAATATACTGCATAAATTTAGGAAGAACAAACCAAACTAGAATAAAATTGAATGCTTTTATTCTACATAGTATTGATAATCCCCAAAACATCGCTGTTTTTATTTAGTTAATATTCAGTCAATCCTATTTGCCTAGGGTTTGGTTGAACTATGTGAAAATTAATTTTTTTCAAAAATTTGGATTTACTTCTATGCATTCTGTTTTCACTGGAAATATTAGAATTTTGATTCCCTTAATTTCTGGAACTATAGAAAAATTAATTTATATATAAGTGCTTATTTATCATTAAGCCAACTTGAATAGAGCTCTTTAAAGGAATTTCATAAGTTACTTTGGTAATACCGTTCTGAGGTAGGAAAATGTCATACATCAAACATACAGCAGACACAAAGAGAGAGCTTATAGCTCCAATTAAAACTAATTAGCTATTTGTCAGACACAAAAACATAGAAATAAAGAAAACATAGAAGTCCTATGTGCTTACAATTTCTCATTTGCCTTTTGCAGAGTCCTTTATTGGAACTATTTTTGAGTTTTTCGTCATCTTAGTAAATTCTGATTACTAAATAAAGTAGGCATTCCAGCCAGCTTTAGTTTTGGGGCTCCTTTTCTAGAGTCATGTTATTTTGTCTAACTGTATATTTCCCAAAATGGACATGGAAATCCCAGGTTGTCTTTGGTGAGATTTTGCCAATTTTGTTAGATTGATACACCTTCTAACCACATAAATTTTGAACATGTATTATGCCAGAGTGCCTGTTGGAGAAAATGGCAGTGCTCACTGGGATGCAGAAACTGATGATTGCAGGCAGAAAGTTTATTTGGAAGCTCTCCCAATGCAGGGGGTCTGAAGAATAGACTTCAGCCCCACCACCAGCATTCCAGGGGTCTGAAGAGACTTCAGCCCACCCTGGAAGGTGGTGGATATGTCTTTATACAGTACATCAATAGGTGGGGAAACTGAGTATAGCCAGGGGTCAAATGGCCCCGGGGAAAGTGGGCTAGGTGGTCTTGGAATGTGGGAGGTGTTGCTGGTGCTTGGGCCCAGAGAGGGTGATGGCCCTTATCTGCCCCATTTTGTTTATTCTTGGGAGGGGATGGGCTGTGATGGCTTGCTCAATGGCTTGCTCAATTGGTCAGGTGGGTTATGGCTGGATGCTGTCTTTCTTCAATTTATGTCACAGGGGTATTGATTCATGGTCTTATGACCTGTTAATCATTGCAAATCTCATAAAGAGGAACCTCTAACATTCCTAATTCTTTGATTATATATATATAAATGATTAAGGACCTAAATAATGGGAATACTGGGCAGATCAGAAGAGTGAAGGGATTCAGAACATCAACTCAGTCTGGCTACTTCCTGATGTTATGGCGTGGTGAAGGTTACCATCTGTTCTGTCCAATGGGTTCTGATTTCTGGTTCCAAAGAGGTTGGTTTTGGTGTTCATGAAGCAAGAAGATGCCATTCACATATTCCTGGGTTGTTGATTGTACAATTTATCATGTGAATTGGATGAGAAGCTGTAAGAGACAGTGACCAAAAAGAAGCAGCAGCAATAATAACAGAATTGGTATTATAGTGGGTAAAAGATTGATTTTATTGGTGAGAAAAAGTAAGAAAGAAATGAGGATAACCAGGATTGATTTCCATAGCTGTTGTCTCAAGCCCTCAGAATGATCTCTATGTTTTCTTTTAAAATTTTAAGATTTTCTTCTACCTGCCAAGTTTTGTTAATATAAAATCAAGTTTCATTTATGGTTGCACAGGTACTTCCCACAATCTTGTGATATTCTCAAGGTTGGTTTGGAGATTAGTACATCCTGCTGGATTAGGGACAGGAGTAGGGGTTTGGGGTCATCTGTTATCAGGGCACATGTGGAGTGGAGTCACAGGGTATTATTTTGCTAAATGGGGCTAACCTTACCAACTCTCTTTGATATGGTTGGGTGGATAGGGAGAGCAGGAAGATAGGCACTTTCTGGCTGCTTTCTGCTGTTATGGGGCATTGTGGGATTCAGCTACTGTTCCCATTTCAGTGTTAAGATATTGTCGCTTCTGGCTTGGTGGCTGGCACTGTATTTTTGCAGCAAAAGATCATGTACATGATCATGGGTGACATCTCAGATAACTGTTTGGATAAACTGAGTTATTTCATGGAAGATGTATGGACCTGCTGATACGAGGAGAATGAGAGTTATAATTTTAGTAAGGATAGGAATTAATCATGAGATTTAGGGTGGGCTGTGATGTTATCACCTCCACGAGTCTAATGAGAAGGAATGATAAGATTATGTACTCAACATTGAACATTAATGGTTGACAGTGAAATTACATAATTTGGTGGGCTTACACACATAGAGTTTTAGCAGGAATAAGAGACTTTATATTATTAAATGTGGTTTCATAACAGTGTTTTTGAGTGATTTTTTATTTTTCATGTATTTAAGATTCCCAAGCAGAGGTCTGCATAGGTCTATGGTTAAAATGATTTTATTTTCTCCCAGTTTCCATAGTTTGAGGCATAGGCAACAACAAATTAACTTCCCCTTTTTGGGCTGTGGGGTAGCTGGCACTTTAACTTGTAAGTTTAGTGCCTGTCTTGGTCTTGCTGTTAGCAACTTAACTGGAGCTATGGCTACAGCCCACAACACCAAATTACAATAGCGCCATTGCAGGCATGAAAGCATACCTTGCCCCTTCTGAGAACAGGAGGGGACCAATGTCACAGTCATTGGAGTGAGCATGAAGAACAGTCATGGATGATGTTCATGAGCTGCTGGTAAGTGACAGGTATTTGGAGCTGCTGTGCTAGGCACGGCATCTGGTATCCATGGTATTTTTCTTTTTGGTGGAGCCACTCTGCTATTTTTAGGTAACAATGATATGGCTTTGGATCTTCTGCCTCAACAGTCCCAAGAGAGATGTTAGAAGAGGGGGCAGGGACATGATAGGCAGTTACCTGTCACTGCTGGCAGGCATCCCAGATGTACTTCCACAGATCTCTCTTCCCCACAGAGGGCAGCCCACAACAGCTAATTGTTCCTGTCTTGTACTTTGGCTTCTTCTCACAATTGTGACTAAAGCCCAAAGGTTATTTGTTTAGAATGTTGCCTCTGCCACAAACCCCACCCAAAGTCAATATTGCAACTGGATACATCCAATTTACAGGGTAAGTTAAGGTTCACCAACCCCCTTACTGCTTAGACTTGTGTTATTGCCTATTTTCCTAAAAAACAGCCTGCTGTTTTTTTTTTTTTTTTCTCATTTCCATGCACAACCTTTTCTGAATAACAAATATAATTGTTTTTTTATCTGAGTTAAATGAAGAATGAAGGGTTTTCAGTAACTCAACAATATTATAAACTCTATTATGAAACATTGTACTTTATCAATTACAGCAGAGGGTACAGTTTTTGTTTTACTTAACTAAACAACATTTATGAATTTGATAGACAGCCAGGACTTTGTAGTTTGTCCCAGTTGGTTGCCCATCTCAGGCCCTTAAGATTGTCTCTGTTGCTTCTTTTATTTCTGAAGAAATGATTGCTGGTTAACATAATATCAATATGATTACAGCCACAGGCTTTTCCATACACCCAGAATATTTGTCACCAGGACTGGACAGATGATTGGGCTATGCACACAGCCTTGGGGAAATGGGAAGCACTGCAAAATCCACCATTGGCCCTCTCACATGAAGGTGGCTGTAGGCTGATTTGACTTGTCTAAAGAGATGCTAAAGAAAGCCTTAGCAAGTTTTAAAACAAAGTGATAGTGACATAACCAGATATTATTTTTGCAACAAACTTGCAATATTTGGGACTGCTGGAGAAGTAGTGGTGTTACTTTAATTCATAATAATCTACTGTTATACACTATCTCTGGCAGCCCTCAAGGCCACTCATTTTCTGTAGCCATAGAACTGCTTTTTAGTGGAGGAGGGGCAAATCAGATGAATATGAGGTAAAGCAACCACCTCTTGATTTCTAGGCAGAGAGGTTGTTTCTGTGACATATACTATTTTTAAAAATAATTAAAACCATGATTAATAATACTATACTTTAATATTATGCCAAAACATTTTTAGATTTTCAGGATTTTTATGCACTCTTTAAGTATTCATATAAACATTTTACTGATACAACTTTGATTAACAGAGGGTTAAAGAATCTCTTTTAATTTCATATCACTTTTAAACACTTTCCATTCAACTTTTAATATATCAAATGAACTCAACAATTCTATTATTTTACTTTTTCCCAAAGTGAAAGATATTTTTCAGGATTTGATTCTGAGAAGACAGGTTTGAACATTATGTTCTGTTACAAGTGATAAGATTTAATTTTCATAAACAGCCAAGGAAATGATAAGGTGAATGTATAAGAAGTTATTTTGATAAAAGAGATTTTTTCTTTTGTACACTGATTAGTCAGGAGAAAAACTATTTGCAAACTTTTGCTGAAACCAACCACTGATATGGGGAATTTTGTTGTTCTAACAGACAAAGAACAAAATTTTAACTTTGCATCAGTGTAATGTTTGATATTACAGCTTTTAAAACTTTGTAAATAGACCCAATAAATTTTACTCTTTAACAAACAAAAATTTCTTTGTCACAAACCTTCTGTGCTTTCTGTATTCATTCAGATTTTGTTTTATATTCTAACATTTCTTTATCTTCAGTTGTTTTATTTTAGTACAAAATTTCTGTCTTTTACTTTAGTAATAAAAAATGTATTCTCTACAGTCTACATACATAAGTTACTAAAACAATTTTGAGAACTGTCTCAAAGCAAAGTTCTTATAAAATGCAAATACCATGATTACGTTAACTAACAGGTATTTTATTTTAGCAGTGCATAAAAAATTACTTTCCCATTATTTTATGAAAACCTAAGATTCCCAGTGGAATCAAAATTACCTTCTCCCTATCACCACTTTATTATGGAGATTGAAGTGGCCTCTGACAGGCCTTCCCACTATGCATCAATTCAGTCTGTTCAACAAAGACTTCCTGTAATTAGCCATTCAAACACTCCAGCTCAAGCAATGCTTCTACAAACCTGCCATAATTATCCACAACCATATACAGTATAGCTACTTCATTTCAAGACAAATTCTGACTTCACAAAACACATTCCCTTACTTACTACTACCACAATACCTTCTACATCAAGTTTTGTCCTACATACTTCCATTCTGATTTTATGAGAACCTTATCTTATCTTATGACAAAACACTTTCTTGACTAAACATCAAATTTCAGCCAGCACTTCTACAAATTTTTATTTCTTTCAATATCTATTTAAGTTTCACATCCTTCATTTTATTCTGTGAAGAAAAATAAACTATTCATTTCAATTTAGGCAAGAGCTATTTTTATCAAGAGATTTGTTGTAATTTCATTAGTCAAGATTTACCATTTTCATCACTTTAAGATTTAATATGCATAATATAAATTTACCTTATTAACATTCATACTAATTTATTAATATAAATGCTTATTTAATTTTTGGCCCTTTGAATAGAGCTCTTTTAAGAATTTCCATTTATCAATTTAATATTACCATCTGGGTGTATTAAGATATACACTGAACAAACAAACACAAAAAGAGTTAAGACACACCAACAGAAACATAAAGCTCATTAACTTGACTCATAATTCTAACTCCTTTGGTATGGCTGTTTTTAGGCTTTTCATTATTTTATATCTTTAATTTTACTGCTTTTAAGATTTAAACACTTTTACTAGTAATCAGCAATAGTTAGGAATAATTGAGCATTATAAATGCAGTTAAGCTTTATTTCAGTAGTTTAGATAGACAGGTAGTTAACACATATTTTGATCATTGCTTTTTAGGAGTACACTTAGGAGTTAGCTAAAAGCTTACTTGTAAGAAGTGAGCAATTGTAGATTTGTTAAGTAAAATTATTAGGGACAGCTAGGTGTTGAAATTTTTGATAAGAGGAGAAGAATCAGAGGAATAGGCTCTGAGATGATGTTTGATTTGGGAGAGATCAGAGAGGGAGAAGGGGACATGAACATGCCTAATGCTTTCTGTCTGGGCCACTTTCTGGAGAGAGAGGACAGGAGCTGGAGAAGGGCACTGAGAGCAGGGAATTGTGCTTGAGACCAGGTGATGGGGAGAAGGGAGTGGGCCCAGGGAGAGATGTGGGGGAAGGGAAGGAGAATCAGCAAATTCAGGAGATGCTGATGAGGCATACAGCAGTGGAGGAGGAGTTTGATTGGCTGTGGAGGAGGCGTGTGATCCGAGTGATCTTAATCAAAGAAATGTCCATAAACTGCCTACTTTAGCATTGAAAAAGCTATTTTCTTTTTAGCTTTTCTTTGTCTGCTCCCCAGGAGAAGAGCATTTGGGCTGTTTCTAGTTCATGGTGATTAAAGCTGCTAAAAGCAGTCATCTACAGATTTTCACTTGGGTAAATAGGTAGTAGTAGAATTCTGCATTGTATGCTAAGTGTGTTGAAGGTTAAAGAAATCACCTATTATTTTCCAAGGTGGCTGCACTATTTTGAATCATCAGCAATGGATGAGTGTTCATTTGAATTCCATACTTATGAGTCATTATCAAAAGTTGAGCCACTCTAGTAGGTATATAGTGATACCTCATTGTGGTTTTGATTTTCATTTCCCTTATGACTAATGATATTAATCATACTTTGATGTGCTTAATGCTATCCATATATCTTATTTGACTCAGTGCCTGTTAAGATCTTTGGTCTTTTAAATTTTTTAATATTATTATATTTCAAGAGCACTTGATATGTTCTGGACGCAATCCTTTAACAGATATGTTATTTACAAATATTTTCTCCTGCTCTGTGACTTGTCTTTTTAATCTCTCGACAATGTCTTTCAAAGAAAAAAAGTTCTTCATTTTGAGGTCCAATTTGTTTATTTTTCCTTTCATGGATTGTATTTTTCGTGCCATGTATACTGGAATAAAAGTCAGCAATGAGAGGGAGCAAACTACTGATCCACAATGAGTGTAAGCTGAGTGAATGAAGCCAGAATCAACTTTTGTGGGGAAATGAGCTTTGAAGAAAGGAGGGGGACTTTTAGAAAGGGATGGGAAATGAACCCTGGGAGGGAGGAAGGGAAGAGGAGGGGCTACTGCATGTTACCTTCCCCACCTCTTCCCAAATTGAGGGTGGAGCAGTTACAAGGGAGCGAGTCAATTGCTGTTCAGCCTCAGAATAAAGGCGCAGTT
>JAQZBX010090621.1:0-12492 GCA_029593785.1 Cabassous unicinctus
AATTAATGGATTTATTTTCTGTTAAATGTTCTACTAACTTTCCTTATATTACATCATCTTAAAATTAGCAAAAAGCAATGAATATCAAGATATTTTGTAATATGTTACAGTGAAATGTAACACCTCAGTACCAGTTTGAACTTTCATACAATGTGCATGAAACACTTTTTCTTAATGATCATATTTGTAAATGGGAGCAGCCCCATTTACCTCACAAGGCCGTGTTAAATTGAAATGAGAAAAACAGGGTGAAAATTATGTAATTCCAACTGCTCCCAGATGACTCACACTGGGATAAATTAGGCTTACATTTCAACTTTTCTCACAGGATACCCTTTTCACTCCAAACCATTTTATGTGTTCTTTTCTGGTAATAATCCTTTTCAATAAGGTCTTCCGGAATAGTTGTGAGCAAGAGAACAAAAGTTTCCTGGAAGTATATGAAACCTATACATCATCAAAAACAGTACAGACTATTTTCCCTTTTTTTTTTCCAATTTTCTTTCTTGAAAACTTTACACTAATTATCCATTTTTTCCTCTTCACATTATTGTAACATTTTAATTGTTTTTCACATGGAAACAATAAGTGTACAGGATGTTTCTCTGTGCATTAGTTTATTATTACTGCAAAATCCTTGGATGGATTTTCCAGACATATTTCTATCAAAAAGATATATGGCTAAACTTTAAAATATTAGTATTGCTAATGCAGTTTCTAAAATAACTATAAAAAAATATCACCAAATAATCAGTAATAAATTTATTATAAAAGCTATTGATATTGTTTTCCTACAATATAGTGTTTTAATTCTGCTATTTTTTTCCATATGCCATCAGACTCTTTCTTTTATGGAGTATGAAGAAAGTAAAGTGCATGACCAAAAAGAAATGTTTAAATGCAAAAAGCAAAAACAAAACAAAACATTAAAGAGGTACTTCCATGAGAAATGACTGCCTCGGTGATTGAAATACAATGCTGGATCCAACATCTTTAGGCATTATATTTCAGTATAGTTGCATTTGTTTTGCCTTCATTATGATATAGACTGAAATACTTCATCCATTCTTAAGTAATTGGCAAGTGTGTTTTCCAGGGTTTAACAGATTGAAATATCTGCCATGCTTTGGGCTAGACTGCATTCAGTTACAAACAATTTATATTCATGATTTGAAAGACAATATAGTTTTATCATAATAAGATTCCTTACATTAAGAAGAATATGAGGAAATCAGCTTAAATCTAAAGCTGGAAAGAGAAGAAAGCCACTTGTCATTATTCACCAAGAAAGGTAATCACCGACCCCATGTGGAATATGATTAAGGCATAAATAGCAACATAAATATGTGGCCAGAGAACAAAAAATGCTCTTTTAATCCTTGAAGAATTCAAGCACAGAATATATATATATATGGTAATTTCCAATTTCTGTTTAAATCCTGGCACATTACCTATTACTTACACAGAAAGCACACACACATACACTAGTACACACACATAAATATAATAATTTCCAATGTACTTTGAGTAACTATATTAATTAAAACATTTAAATCATTTAATAATATAAATATGTATCAATATGTTGTGCATCATAAATATATATTTCTATTAACAGTAATCCTCATTTCTCTTTCAACTCCACATTCATATCTCTTCTTTCTCTCTCTCTCCCACAATTTATAGTTAAAAGTAATAAAAATATTCAAGTAAGTTTTGAAAAACATACTGCTTGATAGATTAAAAAAAGAGTTTACTCCAAAGTATACTTGGGTAACATATATAGGAGAAATTTCAGCTACATTACAGGTCAAAACTCCACTTCTCTGCCGTCTGTGAGACAAGACAACAATTATGAAAGTGTGAGAACATTCTATTTGGTCTCTAAGGCCCTTTATTGGAATCTTCAGTTTAAGACCTAGTGATAGTGTGCACTTTTAAAAGTAGTTTTAATGATCCAAATAAAAGAATAATAAAAAGGTCCACAATTTTCAGGCCTAACTTGTTCACCTATGAATACACTATCACAGTAGAGTACTTATTTATGAGCTGCATTAAATTATTTTGCATTAAATTAAAATTTTGATTCTATGCTCAGCATGCATACAATTGAAATACAACATCCAAATTCTATTTATGTGAAACACAATAGTTATAAAATCAACTTTTATCACCAAACATTGTACAATGGATGGGTTCTGTACCATACACTAAATATTTCTTCTTTTAATTATAAATGTAATTGCTATAGAACACTTACTATAAATACATTCATTGAGAGTAAGCCCAATGAATCTCATAATTCTGTCTTTAATGCGCAATAAAAATCTATCCATTTCACTCCATTCTGCCTTTGCTATGTCAGTAAAGAGTGTGTTTGCCTTTAATATTCCAGATAACCTTGCTGATATAACTTCCTGCCAAGTGTTGATGTCTCTGATTATGTCTATAGATTCAAAAGATGGTTTTAGAAGGAAGGTATATTTTATATCAAATGATGCTTCCTTAGGGAAATTATCTACTTCACTACAAAGAACTGGAGACATAATAGAAAAAATTGATATTTAGCTACTTCATCAAGCTGATATTCAAAGAGACTTTTTTGTTAAGTATTATTTGAAGAATTTAGACTAGTTGTTCTTATGTGTAGCTGATTTTACTTTAAGAGGAAATAAAGGCTAAAAAGTAAAAATATAAAGAGCTTGAATTTACAAAAACAATCATTCTGGAAGACTCAAAACCAATTTAGCTCTCATGGCTCATAGCTCTCATATAACCTAAAAATATAAAGAAACAGACATCCATAAGATCAGTTATACCAACATTAAACTTTAGCAGAAGGAAAACTATGATAGTAGCTAAAACATAATTTGAAGTGACTACTAAGTGTTGGGAAGTTTGTGTACACTATCCTGTGTAATCTGCATAGCAACCTGCAATTTAAAAATACTAGGATCCTTGTATAGATGAGAACACTCACACCAGTTAGAAATACAACATGACAAAGCTCACACAGTTAGTTATTACAGAGCCTGAATTCAAGCCCAGACTGCTCTCACTCCACACTCTTATTTCTACTCTAGCATATAGCATTACCATTGTGACATGTCAAAATTCTGGAATCATTGCATAGAAATTTTTTTAAAAAACAAGCTTACTTATATTTATTCATTTTTAAAGATATCAAACTTTAAAAATAATGAACAAACTAAAATAGTTTCTAGATTAATTAGCATATATATGTATACATATCTCAAAGTAGCATACATTCATTAGTTTGTTATAATCTAATTCTCTCTCCAAGTAATAGAGTGTTTTATTTCTACTACCCCTATTCTGACTACTATCTGCCGTCTAAAAATTAAAATAAATTTCTATTTATCTAAATATAGTGGAAGTCCTTCCTATTTTCTCTATCATGTTCTTTGGAAGGCATGCAGTTCAAACTTTAATACAAAACATAGTTAACTAGAATCAATGATGTCAAACTTAAATATTAAAGCATGAAATATTAATGTATTGAGGCAGGTAGTTTGAGATTCAAGATTATGCTTCTAAAATATTTTGTAAGAGATTTAAAAATAATTCTTCTTAACTGTGGAACTGAACTGCTAACTCAAAGTGTTTTCTGACTGTTATGCATTTGGCATCTTTTATTAGCTTCCTGAGTTATTCTTGAATTCTGTAAGGATTCCCCAAGCAGAACACACACTGCCTTTTCTGTCTTCTGGGGCATAAAAACACAGGTTAATTTATATTTTGGTAGAAAACATGTGAATGGTTCTGGAACAACAGACTATGTGATAAAAATAAATACATGAATGAATTGTGATTTCTGTTATAAAATGATCAACCACTGGAAAACATATAGGATTGGAAAAGAAATCAACTAATACAGGATATATTCCTAGCTCCGGTATTAATGAGCTAAGTGACAATGGGTTAATAACAAAAGAGAATTCTGAAATCTAGTTTCCTCTTCTTGGGTTAATAACTTGCTTATTTTTTTCAACATCCAGTAAAAAGTTATATATTGAAGTAATATACATTATTTCAATATATAAAATGTATTATGTGACAGATTTATAATTGGTTAATAGAAATTAGGTTATTTCACATTTTAAAATTGTAAGTGCTGCACTTTTAATGGAATGAGAGAAAAATTTAAACAATGAGATGTCCAGAGAGGATATAAGATATGAATAAAAAAATTATACTGTAATCTCAGGGAAAGTAAACATTAAGAAAAGAGACAAGGCAGTATAGAGATAACTGCAATATTTTATAAGATAAAATAATAGAATATTAGACATCTGGAAGAACTAAAGTTCAAACTTTTTGAGTAATATAAGGTCTTTTTGTGTTTGGGGAGTTCATATTCTCATACCCAAGCATTTTAAGTTGATAGATAGGGAATTCTTGTCATACAATCTGAATTTAAAAAAGAAAGAGAAAGAGAAAATGATACTGGTAGGCAGACAATTTGGAAAAAGTCAATCCATTAATTAAATACAATCTCAAAATGTTCTTTAGATTCAATGCAACCCCAGTTAAAATTAAGCAAGAGTTTTGGCAGAAATTGACAAGCTGATTCTAAAATTAATAAGATAAAGTAAAGGAACTAAAATAGTGACAACAACTTAGAAAATGAATATAGCTGGAGGACATTTTCCAATTTCAGAACTTATAATAAAGTTAAAACAATCAAGAGAATGTGGTATTGGTGAAAACATAAACACATAGTTCAAAAGAACAGACTAGAGTACAAAAATAGATTCAAATATATAGAGACAATTGATTTTCAACAAAGATGCCAAGGAAAATCCATGGGGGACTAACAGTCTTTTGAAAACATTGGGGCTGAAAAAAATTAAACAGTCTTTTGCTAGAATTGTCTTTTGCAATTGATGAACACATTTATCTGTTGTTGCAATGTCTTTCAGGACAATTCCAAGTCCTGAAAATGTCCTCACACTACACCTCTTTTTCCCTCTTCCTGCCTTCAGCACCTCCAGTGGCCACTGTTTCCACATCCATGATATAATTTCTTCCATTGCTGGAATCACAGTAAGTCTATAGTAGAAAACCAGCAAGTCCACTCTAGTCCATATTTTATTCCCTAATCCTGAGGATTCTGGGATGGCGATGCCCACTCCATCTCTAACTGAGAGGGAGCTTCAATCCCTTATGGCTGATGGATGGGACTCTCTTGCTTGCAGTTGGAGAATTTCTTGGTTCCTTGGAGTGGCGGTTGTCCATCTTCACCTTTTTGTTAGTTGTCTTGGGTGAGTCCAATGAACTGAAGAGTAGGTGTTGCAACTCTGCTGAGGTTCAGGACCCAGCTGGCATATGGACATACCAGAGATTTAAGTCTCTTGGGTGTACACCTACCCACTCCAGCACCAAATATAGGTTCAAATATAACGGACAGAAGAGGAATGTGTAGAGAAAATAAAGAGCAAAATGCATGAACCATAAGAGAAAATGTTAATATATTGTACTTCATCACAATTAAAATATTATACTTTGTGAAGAGCATTGTTGTGAGAATGAAAAAACAAGTCATAGCCTTAGAAAAAATATTTGCTGAATAGCTCTTTAATAAAGAATATGTATTCAGAATTCATAAAGAACACTCAAATTTCAATAAAATTGAGGCAAATAAGCAATAAAATATCTGCAAATGTTTGAATAGACATTTCAACAAAGAAGATGAACAGGTGACAATTAAGTCCATGAAAAGATGCTCAATGTCATTTGTCTAGAGAAAAACAGTTTAAATCCTCTATGTGAACTCCATTATTTGAAACTTTCCTTCCAGGGTTACTGCTCTATTCAAGTGACATTATTTTATCTAATGTAATAGTGAAACATTGCAATCTTTCCTTTTGGAATTGACTCCAAAAGTAGGAAATAAATTCACACCTTTTATATTTTACATTCTAGACATTCCATGGATTTCAGTTTGGCAGGGAAAAAATGGTAAAAGATGAAAATGAAATCACAAACTGTTATTTGTTTTTGATAAATGTTATGATTGAATATAGAGAAAAATGTATCGATAAGTTATTAGAATTTATGAGTTTAATAAATTTTTTGGATGTAAAATAAATTTGGAAAAAAAACTTTAGTTGTATATTACAGCAATAAACAATTAGAAAATAAAATTGAAAGAGAGATAACAACAAAAATATTTTTGTAAAGAGAAAACAAACATAGTAATAAATCTAATAAAAGAACTCTAAGGCCTCTCTAAAGATAAGTATAAAATTTACATAAGTTACTCAAAGGAGATAAATAAATGGGGATAGAGACACAATATATCCATGCAATGGAAAAGTTTTTATTGTAACAATGTCCAATATCCTAAATTCAAATAAAGCACAACTATGAAATCCTTCCTTCCTCCTTTTCTTTCTTCCTTGTTCCTTTCTTTCCTTCCCTTCTTCCTTCTTTTAAAAATTGAGAAACTGTGGAATTTATTTAGAAAGGTAAAACACAAAAATTAGCAAAGAAAATCATAAAGAGAACAAATTTACATGAATTACCATACCAGATATCAAAACTAATTATAAAACACAGTAATTAACAAAATATATTATTGTCATAGGGATAGACTGACCAATGGAACAGCATAGTGAGTCCCCACACAGGTCTATGCATCCTCAGGCCCCTCACTTATCATGGAAGCATCACTGTTCTCCAAAAGAGAAAGGGTGATGTTATCTATAAATGGTATTAGGTAATTTTTATTCTTAAAAAAAGAAGAATCAGGACACCTACCTCATACCTTACACAGAATCAATTCCAGATGGATTGAAGATATAAATGAGAAATGCAAACATAACTTTAAAAGGGAAGCATAGAGAAAAATCTTTGTGACATGTATGTTTTTTAAAATTTTATAGATTATTTATTATTGTAGGGAAGGACTATAAAAATTATCCCAAATTTGAAAATAGGCAAAAAATGACTGCATATTCTTTTGACATCATCTTTTTTATTTTTTATTTTCTTTAATTTTTAATTTTTTAACAGATACTTAGATTACATAAATGTTACACAAAAAATTTAGGAATTCCCAAATACCACACTCCCCACACCTCCCACAACCTCCCACATGAACATCCTTCATTAGTGTGGCACATTCATTGCAATTGATAAACACATCCTGGGGCTTTGTTTTTCCCTCTCCCTGGCCCCAGAGCCTATAGTGGCCACTGGCACCACATCAATGGTGTAATTTCTTCCATTGCTAAATTCACAATATGTCTATGGTAGAATACCAGTAAATCAGCTCTAGTCCATAGCTCTTCCTCCAATTCTGAGTATCTGGGATGGCGATGTCCACTCCACCTCCAATTAAGAGGGAGCTTATATCCCATGGGGAAGGTGGATGGGATTATCCTGCTTGCAGCTGCAGACTCTTTCCATTCCCTGGGATGGCTGTTGTCCATCATCATCTCTCTGCCAGTTGTTGTGGGTGAGTCCAATGAGCTGTAGAGAAGGTGTTGCAGCTCCACTGAGGTTCTGGGCCCAGCTGGCACATGTACAACCCATAGACTCAAGTCTCTGGACATACACTTACAAACTCCAGCACCAAATATAGGTTTAACTAGAAGGGGCAGATGAGTCATGTGCAGAGAAGACATAAATAAGTCCATCTCTGTCGCTCTCAAAAGCACAAACTCCAAAGTACGGCCCAATCACAAGACATCAAACTGCAGCAATATCCACCCTGACCATAAGACCTGGGTGTCTTCAGAGCCCTCATGAGCCCCACTATTCAGGGAGGTATCCTCTTGGAAGTCTATGAGATCCTGCTGAGATGTGCGTAAACATTACCTCTGGGATGACCTCCTGACTCACTTTGAAGTCTCTTAGCCACATCATTTGTCTTTACATTTTCCCCCTTTTATTCGAGGTCTTTTTCCAATTGCATTGTTGGTTTGTGCTTGTATCAATCCCTCAGTGCCAAGGAGGCTCATCCCTGGAGTCATGTCCCACGCTGGGGGGAAGGTAATACATTCATATGCTGAGTTTGGCTTACAGAGAGGCCACATTTGTGCAACAAGGAGGGTCTCAGGATGCAACCCTTAGGCACCCCATAACAATAGGCTAAGTTTAAATTTCAAGAGCAAGGACACATAAGTCTAGTCACCAATATCAAGGACCCATCAGTGCATCATCCTCCTTCACCAGTCACTGCCCTTACACTTGGGGGACTCTTGCTGCTCCCTTAGAGAATGCGGCTGAGCTCTCCAGGATGGCAATTCATATTCTCTCGTTTATTTTGTGAGTCTCCACCCACTGTGACAATGTCCCATGAACATTTGAACATTTTTATATACCTTATATGTATGCTCAGGTGAACTTCCTACCATGAATCCCCTGTCCCTGACACACCACACCAACAATCCTCCTCCGCCCCACTGGTAAACCTTCTGTTATCCAAAGCTTCTTCAAAGATGGGCCATTACAATAGCTGAATACAATTAACTGGGAAATGAAATAATGATAAATTTAAATATAAGAGATAAAATACATAATATTAAAAATCTAAAAATAAAATAAAATTGAAAGATTGGGATTTTAAAAATTTTAAAATATTAAAAAAAATATTTTGGACATTTTGCCTTTCATCACTGCAATATCTGGTGCCCTGTCTGTACCGTGGCACCTTCCCTCTCTCATTCCCCAGTGTCTCACTATTTTTCATTTTGTTTTCAAAGAAGTTTTAGTTCACAACAAAGTCACACACAGAATTCAAGAGAGTCTCATATACCCAATTTCCTTCCCCTTTCCTCCTCCCCATATTAATACCTTTTTATATGTGGGTGGTAGCTTTGTTATAACTGATATACAAATAGTGAAACATAGCTACTAAACATGGTCAATGGTTTACACTATTACACTATGGTTTACATTTTAGCCTGTACACTTTTATAAATTTTCATGATATTTACCATGTCCTGTGTTCGTCACTGTAAGATCATGCAGAACAATTCCACTGATGACTAAATAACCACTGTCCAATCTGTTCTATTCCTCCCTCCTTATCCCCCTGAGGCTCACGGTGACCCCCTGGCTTTACTCTTTGGTTGACGAGATTCCTAGTTACATGCAACAAGACTGAGATCTTGACACACTGGTTTGTCCTCCCCTATTAGGAACTGCCCTGCCCTTGTTCTCGAGAGACTCCCACCTGTCTATTTGTGACCAAATCAGTCCTCCTGAGGATGGGAGTCCAACTCCTTCCTGATCATTATGTGGGTCTCCACCCACTGATACAACAGATTATGACAGAATGCTCATGCACACTCTCCCTAGAAGCCTGCTTCAGGTGTGCCTGGCACTTAACGCCCCCACCCATCCAACACCCTAAACCAGTAACCCTTCCTTGTCATATTGCCATGAATAGCATTCCCCCATTGTACATTCAACCACATACCCGCAAATCCCTATTGTTGACCTTGTCCCCCAAGTATCCTGGACCTTCCAAACCCACCCTTCCCAATCTACTCACCTCTCAACCATGCACAACCCAACCCAATAATATCATTACCATTCATTATGTAACTACACACTTTCACTTTACCATAGAATATGTCCGTATGAGTGATGGCTCAAAATCTTCTCCTCTCTATTTCTTGTAAACCTGTCTTCCAGACAATAGTTCTCTGAGATTGCTCAATTTACTTAATTCCTGTCAGAGAGGTCATGTACTGTTGATTTTTCAGTGCCTGGGTTGCTTCACTCAACACAAGGTCCTCAAGATTCATCCATGTTATCCCATGTGTTAGCACTTTATTTCTTCTTACAGCTGAGTAATATTCCATTGTAGGTGTGTACCACATTTTGTTTATCGATTCACCTGTTGATGGGCACCTGAGTTGATTCCAAGTTTTGGCAATAGTGAATAAATGCTGCTATGAACATTGGTGTGTATATATCTGTTCATGTATTTGCTTTCAGTTCTTCTGGGTATATGCATAGCAGTGGAATTGCTGGATCATATGGAAGTTCTAAAGTTAGTTTTTTGAGGAACAGCCAAACTGTCCTCCACAACAGATGGACCATTCTACATTCCCACCAACAGTGGATGAGGGCTTTCATTCCTCCATATCCCCTCCAACACTAACAGTCTGCTGTTTTATTAGTAGCCACCATTCTAATGGGTGTAAGATGGTATCTCATTGTAGTTTTGATTTGCATTTCCCTAATAGCTAGTGACGTTGAGCATTTTTTCATGTCCTTTAGCCATTTGTATTTCTTCCTTGGTTAAACATCTTTTCAGGTCACTTGCCCATTTTTAAAATGGGTTGTTTGTGTTTTTGTTTTCAAGATGTAGGATTTCTTTATATATGCAGGATATTAGGCTCCTATCAGATATATGGTTGCCAAATATTTTCTCCCATTGGGTAAGCTGCCTTTTTACTTTTTGATAAAGTCCTTTGAGGTACAAAAGTTTTTAATTTTGAGGAGATCCTACTTACCTATTTTTTCTTTTGTTGCTTGTGCTTTAGGTGTGAAGTTCATGAAACCATTTCCTATTACAAGGTCCTGTAGATGCTTCCCTATATTTTCTCCCAAGGTCTTTATGGTGTTGTTTCTTATATTTAGATCTTGGATACACCATGAGTTGATTTTTGTATAAGGTGTGAGATGGCATTCCTCTCTCATTCATTTGGATATGGATATCAAGTTTTCCAAGCACCATTTTTTCAAGAAGCCATTCTCTCCCAACTGATTGGGCTTGGTCTCCTTGTCGAATATCAGATGACTGTACATGTGAGGATGTATATCAGAACTCTTAAATCAGTTCCATTGATCAGTATGTCTATCTTTGTACCAATACCATGCAGTTTTGACCACTGTTGCTTTGTAGTATGTTTTAAAGTCTGGTAGTGTGATACCTCCAATTTCATTTTTCTTTTTCAAAATATCCTTGACGATTTGGGGCCTCTTACTATTCAAAATAAATTTTCTAGTTAGTTTTTCCAATTCACTAAAAAGCACTGTGCTGATTTTTATTGGGATTGCATTAAATCTTTAGATTAGTTTGGGTAGGATAGATATCTTAATGATGTTTTGTCTTCATATCCATGAACAGGGAATATTCTTCCATTTATTTAGGTCTTCTTTGATTTCCTTTAACAGTGATGTGTCGTTGTCTGTACATAAGAAGTCCTTTACATCTTTAGTTAAATTTATTCCTAGGTGTTTGATTCTTTTAGTTACTATTGTATTGCTATTTTTTTCTTGATTTCCTCCTCAGAATGCTCAATATTGGTGTACAGAAATGCTACTGATTTTTAAGCATTGATCTTATAGCCTGTGAATTTACTGAATTCATTTATAAATTCTAGAAGCTTTGTTTTAGATTTTTCAGGACTTTCTATGTATAGGATCATGTCATCTGCAAATAGTGGAATTTTTACTCCGTCCTTTCCAATTTGCATGCCTTTTATTTCTTTTTCTTGCCTCATGTTTGAGTAAGTACTTCTAAGACAATATTAAATAAGAACGGTGATAGTGGGCATCCTTGTGTTGCTCCCAATCTTAGGAATCTTTTAGGATTTCAACATTTTAGATGATGTTAGCTGTGTATTTTTCATATATAACCTTTATCATGTTCAGAAAGTTTCCTTCTATTCCTATATTTTGCAGTGTTTTTATCAGGAACGCATACTGTGGTTTTTTGAATGCTTCTTCTGCATCTATAGAGATGATCATGTGATTTTTTTCTTTCAATCTGTTTATGTGGTGCATTACATTGATTGATTTTCTTATGTTGAAACATCCTTGCATACCCGGGATGAAACCCAATTGGTCATGGTGTATAATCATTTCATATGTTGTTGAATACAATTAGCCAGTATTTTGTTGCAGATTTTAGCATCTAGGTTCATTAGAGACATTGGTTTGTAATTTTCCTTTCTTGTGGCACCTTTGTTTGGCTTTTATATTAGGGTAATGGTGGCATCACAGAATGAGTTAGGCAATGTTTTTTCTACTTCTATGTTTTGGGAGAGCTTAACTAGGATTCTTGTTATTTCTTTCTTGAATGTTTGATAGAATTCAACTGTGAAGCCATCTGGTCCAGGTGTCTCTTATTTGGGAGGTTTTTGATGACTGAATCTATCTCTTTACTTGTAATTGGTCTGTTGAGTTCATTGATTTCTCTTTTGTCAGTGTAGGCTGCTTGTGAGTTTCTAGGAATTTGTTCCTTTCCTCTAAATTATCATCTTGCTAGCATATAATTTTTCAAGAATCTTCTTATGATACTCTTCATTTCAGTGGGTCAGTGGTGAAATTCCCTACCTCATTTCTTATTTTGTGTATTTGCATCTGTTCTCTTTTCTTCTTTGTTAGTTTGGCTAAGGGTTTGTAGATTTTATTGATCTTATCGAAGAACCAGCTTTTGTTTTTATTTTTTCTAGTGCTTTCTTATTTTCTATTTCCTTTAATTTTGCTGTAATCTTTGTTACT
>JAQZBX010090622.1:0-12491 GCA_029593785.1 Cabassous unicinctus
TATATGAAAATTCCCCATATTTTTAATGTAACATTTATGTACTCTAAAGCTTCTTTAAAAATAAAAAAAATTATGAAAAAAATAAAATAAATAAAATAAGGCTTGGGAAAGTATATGCACATAGACTGAGAAAAGTGGTTCCTTATCATATTCAAGTATTTTTATAGAAGATGAAAAAATAGGTATGACGAGGCTATTCTAAAGGGCAGACCCGGTAGATAGTAACAGTTCCTGAATGAGTGGCCTTTCGATACCATAAACAGATACCAGGAATGGGATGAGTGGGCATTTCCATTTTTCACACTGGCCACGTGGCAGCCATTTAATCACAGTGTGGGGAAAATTATCTCTGGCTTAAGGCCACAACTACACTTCTTTTGCTGAGTTAACTCAGCACTCCTTTAAAAACTTCAGATATCCTTCCTAACAACAAGTGAGAAAAAAAAAAATGGTTACCTAAATTTAATGGGCGTCCCTACCACATAATAAAATGACACTTAACAACCAAACATTTATTTCAAGGAATAATCTGCCATAGTCACTATAGTGGGAAAAGACCAGTCAATCCATTTCACAATAGGATTTTGCATGCTGATTTAAGTGGACATGTAAATTAAAGAGCACTGTGCAGTTAACTGTCCATCCATCAGGACTCACCGACTCTTTGTAAATGCACAAGCAGAGGCACTGTCAGGCCCTGTGCACAGACCCTTAGCAGAACTTGTAGAGAAGTGCTACAGAAGTGTTTCTGGCAGTGAGTTCACCTGGGAAAGCATTTCCTAATCTTCATTTAAGAATAAAGCTATTACTCTCCCTTTAAGTGCAATTGTTGTCCACCCTAATGATTGTCTAATTGACATCAAAGTGGTTCTGTAAAGCTGACCTCTTACCTGAGAAGAGTGACTTCTGCAGAATTGATTGGGTCCAGCTCTTCACAGCTGCATTAGGAAGTGATCTCCTTAACTGTGGCAGGCTTAACTTGCCAGAGTCAGCAACATGTTCCAGTGAGACATCCAATATTGAAATAAAATCGCTGCTGTACTAGGTCAGTAGCAATATTTGCCACTCTGTATGTTTTTCAGTTTTGATTGTCAGATTGACTTTTAATATTTGTATACATCTTTCCAGTAATTGAATGTAAAATTTAGATTCTGTCTCCTGTACATATGATCTTAATAAAATTAACCTTGCAAAATTTTTGCAATAATTGTCTTCAGAAAAACAAGGGTTGGTAGAACAGCATGATAATGTTCAGTTTTGATAAATGTTTACTTCTGTTGAAGAAAAAATTGAGTTTGGGCCAAGTTTAGATTAAAAAAATATACTCTGGTCCATGGCCAAGTAAGATTTTCAGTGCATAGACCTGAAAATGTGTAAAAATGCAATACCTTGTTATTATGATTTTCTATTCTTCCTCAATGCCTTGTAGCTTTTAAAAATATGCTCACATTTGAAGAAATTCAAATCAGGATGCATGAACATAGTAATGGCCTTTAACAGCTTCCCAGAAACCAAGATTTTGATTACTTATATCTACCTTCTCTTCCTAATTCCTAGTATTTCTGCCTTTCCTTAACCACATCATAGTAAACAACCAACATTCTCTAACATGTATTCTCCTCTGTATATGGTTTTTCCCCTCAGTGTTTTTATCCTATCTTATCCATAGTTGAAACTCTAATCTCCATACTTGGGACACTTAAATATATTTCTGTAGGTTGTATGCTCTTCTCTGAGCTTCAAGTACATTTTCAATGACCCATGTGCCATTTCCACCTGTTTTTTTTCTCAACATATTTTAAATGGACTCTTAGTCATCTTCTAAGAAGCTCCTCCAAAAATTTTATTATTTCTGTGCCTCTACAACATTCTCTGGGCCTGAAGTCTTTCAATCAGGGTTTCAAAGTTGGCAGCCCATTGATTGCAAAAGAGCAGCAGATATGTTCATTGCTTGTTTGCCAGTGTTTAGCCCTCATGTGTTGGACCAATATAGTGTTAACAAATAAATAACATTGAAAAGGCCCACAGTACTGGGTGACTGGAGCAGCCTTGGAGTACAGGCAGGGTCATGGCAGGCTCTACAGCAATTTTGAATAAATTCACTAAAGTTTCCACTTGTACTTGATGTCCATGGTCCTGTAGCAGGGGTCAAGCCTCAAGTGAGTACCTCTTGCTTCCTTGGATGAAAGAAATGTGCAGCAAATCAGCTGACCAGTATGTATGGCAACTCCGAATATAGCGATTGAGTATAAGATGATGGGCTCAGGACAAAGCTGTAAGAATAACTGATGCCAACAGATATCCCAACCAGGAGAATCATGAGGCATTAGCAGTTCCGTGAGTGCTGGTGCTTCCTGTGAGCCATCTGGACACCTGTAAGCATTAGTTTGAAAATCCTGCACTAATAATTCCAAGAGACCACCAGGAGTGACACAGCCCATTATAATCCCCTCCTAAGTGGTATCCTGGTCTCTGGCAGGATTCTTTTTATTCCCTCCAGATAAGGGAATTATTTCCTTCTATTTGGAAATCTTAATCTTTCATGGTCACATATTGTCTACCTCCCTAGGATATGTAGGGTCCTCCACAAAAGACCGGAAATGACAATTCCAATCTCATTAATCAGGACTTCCTTACATGATCTCCATGTTCCAATAAAATCGGACATCAACTATTTCCTAAGCAAGGCATGGACACCTAAATATCCTGAAATGTTTATCCATCATTGACATTGCATCTATTCTTTGAAAAATCCATACTTCAAACTCTTCCAGGAAGAGTTTATCATTCTAAATGGCTTTGGTATTTCTTCCTGCTTGAACGACAATAAAATATAGTTTGTACTTCATGTAGGTTATGATATTTAACAGATATTATCTTATATTTTAGATTGAGACATTTGGAAATTTAAAAATGCTATGTATCTTTTTGATGTACTTTTCTTAAATTGAACTACTCAATTGAAAGTTTATTGAAGACAAGGATTTTCTTTCTTACTACTTAAAACTCTATAATACCTTTCTTAATACCACTTTCCATAATTGGGTGTACAGTTGTGTTGAAGCCTCTGTTAAATTAAATATGTGTAAGTGTGAAACAAAGGGTAATATTTGAAATTATTTTAGACCAAATATCTAAGATTTTCAAACTACATCTATGAAATAGAACACAGCCAAAAAAAGAACTTTAATTTATTCAGTAATATATCCAACAACACTTGCTAATACCCACAGCATTCCAGGTACCAGGATAGATGCTAGGGATGTTTTTCATGTAGTATAGACCAGGCATCTGGTTTATTTAATTATTTAATTATGCATATTTTTCCTGATGGTTTTACCATCCTATTTCCCAAAATACACTGTTAAAAGTATAGAAAATGCTCTTTTTTCATGCTGTTTTATAGACCAGAGTTGGTATATAATCCTAGTGCTGTAGGCCCTGGGTAAACAAGTTGTGCAAATAGTGAACTTTGATAACATATGACTTTAATTTCTGTGTAGCCAAAGATCAAGACTTATGTGCCTTTTTATCTTCAAAACTTAGCGTAATGTAGAAACTCAATGGAGATGTTGAATGCACCCATGCATGCATGGCATGAATGAATGAATGAATGATATGGGAGAGGAAATTTTTTATTTTTATTTTCCCCCTCAAATATAGGTACAAGTGCAGTTAGGGGCCTGTTGACTTATTCCTCCAAAAGAGAGAATATATATTTCTTCTAACCCTTATTTTTCTAAAGACAAGCATTGCAAAAATTTTGCAAGGTTAATTTTATTAAGATCATATGTACAGGATTTAAACCTTTAAATGCATTTGTGCAAAATCAGAAAATATAATTAAAACAACTTAATAGATCATCTAAGAAATATGTGATATTTTTGCTTTAAATTTCATAATAGTTCAAAAGAACAAATCAAAAAGATTTAAGGAGAAAAATTTGCCTTTTTTTCTCCCCATATTCTACTTTTGAGTACCTACGAAAGAAAAGCATTTTGAAGCCAAAAGGGCATTTTTCACTCCAGGAAATGAATAATTTCTCCTTGATTCTCCTCTTTTGTCTCACTTTCACTTTTATCCACTAAGGTACAGGAGAACTATTTATTGATAATGATCCTAGAGATAATCAGGACTTCTAAAGATAAACCCACAGACATACAAAAACAAAAATCTGTATTTGGATATATCAGTCACTTTCAACTGATGAATTCAAAAGAAAGTCCTACAGTACCAATGTGTAAATCAACTTAAACCATTAAAATTCTGGTGTTAACTATTTATCATAGTGTTTTTCTATTTCTACTTAAGAGGATAAAAATGTTAGCATGACAATACAAAAATTGTTATTTTACAATATACATGTGGGATTTTCTATCTTTAAGATATAAATATCTTATATTATTCTTGTTTTAGCCTAAGCCTTCTTCTTAAATTGGAGTTGAGGAGATTCCAGCCACTATATTCAGCAGATATAACAAAAGTGTCTCAGAAAGAAAGGGAGGTGTGGAGCAAGTTGCTATATGGTGTATCATGGGAACAGAGGCTAAGACAATAGAAACTTTCTGCAAATGACCACTTTATTACTTACAAAGCACAAAGGGTCCAAAAGAGCAGGGGAAGGGATCCCATTGCAGTCCCTGCTCCCATCAAGGTCAGTAGATGACAGTTCCACATGCCCCACTTCACATCAGAGAGGAGAGACAAATTTGTGCTGCCTGAGGGCAGGGTATTTATATAACAAGGTGGAGAGTTCCAGCCCTGATCAGCATCTAGGGTTGCTTATTCCCAGTTACTGGATTAAAGGTATGGTTAGGCTGCTCTATTAGACTTATGTCCCTCAGGCTGCAGATTGGAAAACAAATTGAAACATCTCCACACAATAGAGAAGGATGTGCGGAGGAGTAGGCAAGGACTTGGAGATGGCTGCTAAGTGTGTTCATACTTTCCCAGAAGCCCACCCCTTGGCCTCTCAACCAGGCCTACCCTGCTCCTCCCATTATCTTCCACAACATTAGCCCATCTCCCACCTAGGACCCCAGGGTGGAGACAGGTCAGGTGTGTCAGCCCATGGATCTAGCGATATTGGCATTGAAGGTTTGGTTACAACCCATTGGGAGGGCTTCACTTGTGCATGCGATTCCTCCCAGCAGGGTGACCAGGCCTGTCTGCAGCAGTGGTTGCATGCATATGGCCCTACCCTCTGGGAGCCAGAAGAGGCCCACATAGAATCTGTTTGTACACTTTGCAGCCAGTGGGCTTCCTCTTGAATTTTAGTCATGTCTGTCCCACCTCCCATAAGGTACTAACCCACGTATAGTAGGAGATGTTAATAAATAGCCTATCTGCCCCCTTGATGAGCTAGGAGGCAGTCTCCAGAGAGTCACAGTTTCATTTGTACTTCCTCCCAGTCAGGACAACAGTGATCTGCTCAAAGAGGTGAATTCAGATTTGTCGACCTCCCCCAATCTCCACCCAAGAAGATCATGCTTGGCTTGAGATAATAAATTGGAAAGATGATTGAGCCATTTGCTGGTTTTATTACATGGGGAACTGTTGCATCTGACAAGTGTCCAGGGGTGTGGAGAAGAAGAGGGCACAGTCAATGGCTGTGCTATTATCTTTGTCAGTGCACAAATGAAGGATTTCCTTATTTCAAATGGGAGGCAGGGCAAATCAGCTCCTAGTGGGTCCCTCCAGACTCAGCAAAGAGGGGAGAGGGAGCAGGGCTCAGGTGGCAGATCCAGCAGGTGGTCAGTTTCCCTGCTGCCATGATGGCCCGGGTCAGTTGGATGAAGGTGTTTTCTTTCCAGGTTGCAGCCAGGTCAAATCTGTAGCAAACCGTATGGGAGAGCAGTAACTAGTCCTCACAAGGTAGCCATGCACCCAATTCCCATGGTTGAACCTTTCTCAACCTATTTGCAGTAACTATTTTCTACCCTCTGAGGTCACCTGGTCTGTTGGCCCCTTGTCTTGAGCTATAACTTAACATACTTTCTCACTGATCTGATTGCATTTCCCCTATCTTCCACCACTTCCTGATAGATGGGAGTTGTCAGGACTCCTTAAAGGTATCCCATACCTGTTCCCAAGGGGACTGGTGACCCAACCAGAGGTAGGCATTGGCCACTAACCTCCAGTATGTGTGTATCAGACCCTGCACGTCCAGCCCATTGGATTAACACCCCATGTGTATTAAGCATTTCTAGGCCTGCTTCTCTCATAGTACCCCTTCACCTGGCATCCTTAACCATCCTGGGAAACATGTAGAGGGTGTGATGGAATAAAAATCCAGATGATTCCCTGACAGTGATTGAAAGGTAGAGTCCCAAGTGTTGTATTCTTCGTGCCCCTTTCGGGGACCTATCGTTATCTTGACGGGTATAAGGGCGGATGTATAGCAAAGCCTGGGTTTGTCCCCCACCCTCTTCCCCTCCTTGTGCCTGGAAATGGGATAAGGCCATGTTGCCTTTCCAGGGGCCTGCTGAGCTCAGCTTCCGGAGGGCTCAGTACATTCAGTAAGAGAGTTATCAGGGTATAGATGCCAAAGCTCTGTGTTTTCAGGTAGCCATTAACATTCTCCACAATGCCGGCTGCCCGTGGGTGGTGAGTAATGTGGAAGGTCCGTCCAGTTCTGTGATTCTGGGCCCATTGTTGAGTGGAGTGTGCAGTAAAGTGGGGTGTTTGGACAAGGGAGATGTCATCTGTGTACCAAAGGGCTGGCAGAGCTGCTTTTCCAAGTTACCCCATTTATGTACAGCATCCACATCATGAAAGGCAAGGCTATAGCCTGAATTGGTCTCTACCATGACTGAGGAATAGGACATACCTTGGGATGGTGGGAGAGGGCCAATGTAGTCCACTTGCCATGGGTGGCCCAGTGCAGCCCCTCTGGGAATAGCCCTTAAATGCCCTATTTGATTTCTGGCTTGTAGTTGACATCTGTGACACTGCTAGATGGAAGATTGGGCCTCTTTTAGTGAAAGGTACTCTGTGTTCCTGGGTCCGTGGTTTCATGGTGTCAGAATTTCCATGTCCAGATCAATGGAGGTTCCACCCAGTGGCAGAAGCAGCCATGGGAAAATGAGCTGTCATGATGTCATCAAGGGTAATTTCATTGTCCTCATCCTCTGGACAGGGCTCATCCTCTGCCTTTCTCCCAGAAGGATCTCTAGCCTCATTGGTGGCAAAAAACAGCTTGGTGACTCTTTTACTGGCTGGATCATTCCAATGGTGTTCATTGTGACATGGGCCCTTGTTATGTGCATCAACATGGATAATATACATGATGCCTTTCCACATTGCCAATTGTTTCCAAAAGTCCCTTCTCCATACTTGGGAATCATTGATTTTCCAATCACCTTCTCTCCATAAACCTGACCAGACTGCTCAGCTGTTGGTGACAGCCCATGAGTCAGTAAATAGGTACATGGGATGCTTGGGTCTAACTTTCCTGGGGCTAAGAGGACTGCTCTCAGTTCAGCCTATTGGGCAATTTTTCCAGTGCCAGAGTTGGAATAGAGTCTGTCTGAGGCAAAGTAAACAGTGTCTTCTGCCCAGTGGATGTCAGGTGGCTTCAGCTTGATCAAGCCATTAGTGAACCAGCACTGAGTATCTGGTGGGGCATCCTTGAGTTGAGGTCTGAAGATGCCACTGCAGGGAGGGAAGGTCCTTTATCTGGTATTGCAACAGGATCACTGTTGCAGAGGCCTCCAATATCCACTCATGCAAGTGTGTACTCCCTGTGGGCCCAGGCAAGTATGATCTTGAATGTACCACTTCCATTAGATAATACTCTGTTTTGGGCACTGCGACGGTAAATGTTCTGATTACCCAGGACTCAGGACATCATGGAGATTTCTGGCCTCAGGAGGACATGAGAGCTCTCAGTAATCCTTTCCATTTCCAACAGAGCCCAATAGCACTCCAGAAGTTACCTCTTGAAGAGGGAGTAGTGCTGAGCTGTGTCTGGCAACTTCTTGGTCCAAGAGTCCAAGAGGCTTCAAATTCCTTTTACTCTTTTCTGCCAGAGGGAACAGTTGGTGTGGGCCCATGTAGCAGAAACCTATAGTTTGAACAGAGATCTATGCTCTAAAATTCCTAGAAGCAGGGTGGCTGAAACAGCCACTTTTACCTCCTGCAGGGCTTACTCCTCCTGTTTTCCAGTGGAAAATATCTGCTTTTCACATCAGTTGATATAGGGGTGCCAGGAAGATACTGAGATGAGAAATATGCAAATCGCCCAATGTCTAGGACCACTGGTGCCAAAAGGAGCATGTCTACATTCAAGCACCTATATTCTATCATCAGCCGCCACACTTCACTCACCTTTACAATGGCTACACTGGGCTATTATAGGCAGCAGTGGTGAAGCAGGGGACATCCACAGACGTAAGGTCCTTTATGAGTTCAGTAATGTCCTTTTCCTCACCAGGGAGGTGATGTATTAGTCAGCCAAAGGGGTGCTGATGCAAAATACCAGAAATCTGTTGGCTTTTATAAAGGGTATTTATTTGGGGTAGAAGCTTACAGTTACCAGGCCATAAAGCATAAGTTACTTCCCTCACCAAAGTCTGTTGCCACCTGTTGGAGCAAGATGGCTGCTGATGTCTGCCAAGGTTCAGGCTTCCTCTTCCTCTTAAGGCTCCATGGTCTCAGCTTCTTCCAATATCAGCTGTAGGCTGGCATAAGTCTCATCTTTCTGCCAGGGCTTATTTCTCCCTGGGCACAGCTACTCTGCTCTCTCTACAAAATCAGCTGTAGACTATCCGGCTCTCTGTTCCTGGGGCCTCTGCCATGTCTATAGAGCTGTCTCTATTCCTCTGTGTTCTTCTCCTGTATGTTTACTCCCCAGGGCTCCAGCATCCAAAAATTCCTACTGTCTCCTCTGTTACCAAGGGGGCGGGGACTCAACATCCTACTGACATCGCTCAATCAAAGCCTTAATCATAATTTAATCAAGCAAAAGTGAAACCTCTGAATCCAATACAATCTAATATTCCCAGAGGAACAAACCAGTTTACAAACATAATCCAATATCTATTTTTGGAATTCATAAATAATATCAAACTGCTACAGGTGGTATTGCCACTGTTAGACAATGTCTCAGGATCTGGCAGAGCAAGCACCTACTGCCCTCTTGTCTGGATCCTCTGTCAGTTATCCCAGTGGACACCCTCTTAATTCAGACCCCTTGCCCCAAGAAGGTAGGGTACAAAAAGTCTGCTCAACTGCATCTCCCAGAGGAAGCCCTGGTGTGAAGAGGAGAATCAGCTTACCATCCCACAAAGGAAGCTCCTTTCTAATAAAATCATTAATGTACCATTGCAAAATGGGTATCTGGTGAGGGGCTAAATCCTTCCAGTGGGGATTGAGTACCCTAGCCAGTATCCAGTTGTCTCAGAATGACCATGGCTCCTGCCTAGTTATTCCCAGGCTTATTGGAATTCTGGGGAGTGCACCCAGAGTGAGGTACGCTCATCTGATCCCCAGAAGGATCCAGTCAAATAGCGGCTGTGGCCGCGAAGTGCCTATGGCTGCACCCTCAGCCACTCACTCCCCATGCTCCTCCTCTTTTAACTCCAACAGATTAAGGGTTTGTTATAGGGTGGGGCTGGACCTGAAGTGGCCAAGTCTCCTCCACTCCACCTGGTTGCTCAGGATGGTAGTGGTACCCTCATCATAAAGTTGGGACATCCATGAGAGGAGATCCTTTCCAAGCTTCTGTCCATTTCTATCTTTCGTATCCCATATCTCCTAATCCAGGAAAGCTTGTACTTTTGTTTTCTCCTCTAGGTCCCCATCTTCAGTTCTAATAGACTCCTGAACAATGGCCATTCTCACACTAACCTCAAGGTCTGTCTGGGTGGCCTGAGTACGGGTATGTCTGGTTCCAGAATGAGAACAGATATAAGAAGCCATGGACCGAGGGAGTGTATGGCAGGAGGTAGAAGCCCAACTTTATTGATCTCAGCTAGCAATTCCTTAGTATTCATGAAGAAATGTCAGAGTCCCATTTATCTCAACCTTATCCCCAGAGGAAAGAGATACACACCTTGGGTCCCTAGCCATGGGTCAGTACTTCCACTCATGCATGCAGGGTGGGGGGAGACTCCTCAGTTTAGCCCCACATACCTGTTTACTGACTCATGGGCTTCATCAACAGCTAAGCAGTCTAGCCAGGTTCATGGAGAGAAAGTGATTGGAGAATCAGTGCTTTCCTGGTATGGGGAAGGGACCTTTGGAAACAATAGGCAGTGTGGAAAGGACTCATCTCTGTTACCCAAAATGCTCCTGTACAAAAGGAATAGAGGACAAATGAAAAGAAGGGCCAGAATATCAACTCATACCATTCTTCCCCACATACCCTGCTCACAGTACCAAAATCTGTGGAGCGAGTAGCTATATGTTACATTGTGGGAACACAGGCTCAGAAACTTTCTGCAAATGACATTTTTATTAGCTACACAGTACAAAGGGTTGAAAAGAGCAGGGGAAGAGATCCCATCATGGCCGGTCTCCTGGGGAGGCCAACGACTTGCGTCAGTGTTGGCGGATGGCAGCTCTGCATATTCACTTGGGTTGGAGAGGAGAAACAATTCTGTGCTACTCAAGGGCTGGGAATTTATACAACACAGGGGAGTGGCCTCTGCCACTAAGAGCTCCTACACTGATAAGTACCTTGGGCTACTTGTTCCCAGTTTCTGGATTTAAGGTATAGTCACATTGCTCCATTAGACCTAACATCTCCCCTGTGCTGCGGATTGGAAACTTATCAAAATATCTGCACACAATAGAAAAAGAAGGGGCATAAGGAGGGTTGGGGGATGGCCACTAGGTATGTTACTGACTTCCCCAACAGGAAGTTACACCCTCAGGGTAGAAGCATTTTTATTAAGTGAGATTCTTGGAATCACCATAAAGTGGGTACTAAGGGGAAAATAAAGTAAGAGTATTGATTAGATGGTCATATTTTTAAATGCTCTTTGGAGGTTATAGCAAATCTTCCTTATTTCAGAGCACATTGACTGGTCCAAACAAGCTGTCGTTCTATCTAGATAAAAACTTGATAGACTTCAGAAGGTCACCTGGGTGCATGTGTTTACTATGGAAAAATAAAGCCCAATGGAGTTACCTAAGATCTGAAACAGTAAATGTGAATTACAATTGCAGGATTTTCATAGTTCTTGTCCATAGTTTATATTCTCTTTGGTGCTTTTGGTTTTCAATTTTATAGCCTTTCTCTGTCAATTAACTTTAGATGGGTGGTTTGTAAACAGCACAGGTTTGGATTCTTTTTTGTTTGTTTGTTTTTTTAAGAGGTACGGGAGATTGAACCCGGGACCTTGTACATGTGAAGCAGGCACTCAACCACTGTCTGCTCCATAGTTTGAATGATAAATAATTGGTAGTGTTCCTTATTGCAAAGATGTTATGTGTATTCTTATCCAAATATCTCTATGAATTTTGAATGTGGAAAATAGAACATATATCTGTCATTGCACTTTTCTTTAATATGTTGTGTCGCACTGTATAATAACGATGGGTTCTGTTGCAGTGTAAAAGGCAGTGGTATGTTGATAATTGAAATAGAGCTTGAAAGTGAATAATAATAAAATATGTATAGAAATATTCATATCAACCTTCATCATAGCCTATGCAATAGTGCAATTTTTCTATGTCTTTCTAAACACTTTATTAAAAGTGCTTGGATTGTTTCTTGCCATTCCTTCCCAGCTACTCAGGGATTGACTCCAAATCCAAATATTTGCCGAACTCCTTCCTCTTTTTTTTTTCTTTTTTAATATGTATATATTTTAAAAGGTGCTTAGATTACCCAAATATTACACAGAAATTACAGGGATTCCCATGTTCCCCACCTCCCACACCACACACAACATCCCACACAAACATACTTCATCAGTGTGGAACATCAACCACAATGGGTATATACATCCTGGGGCCTTGCCACCAAGTATAGGCCTCAGTTCACATCGTAGACCACACTCTCTCCCACAGAGTTCTGCATGGTATATGCTGATGGAAAATGGCCTACATCTGTCACCTCAACGCCACTCAGGACAACCCCCAAGTCCCGAAAAAGCCCCTGTATTTCAACTGCCCTTCCCCTCCCTGCCCCAAAAGCATCCAGTGGCCACCGGCTATACCTCACTGTTATAATTTCCTCCATTGCTTGAATCAAAATATGTCTACAATGGAATACCATTAAGTCCACTCTAGTTCATATCTCTTCCCCCAATCCTGAGAGGACTAGGATGGTGATGTCCACTCCACCTCCAAGTGAGAGAGGGCTTATATCCCATGGATGTGGTTGATGGGATTATCCTGCCTGCAGCTGTAGGCCCTCTCCATTCCCTGGGATGGCCGTTGCCCATCGTTGTCTCCTCGCCTGGTGACTTGGATAAGTCCATTGAGCTGTAGGGTAGGAGTTGCAGCTCCACCGAGATTCCAGGCACAGCTGACATATAGGT
>JAQZBX010090623.1:0-12495 GCA_029593785.1 Cabassous unicinctus
CCCGGGCAGATGGCAAGGTTAAGAGTGAAATACTGTCAGCTACGAGGGACTTGAGGGATGGAGGGAATCCCAGCCAAGGAGAGGGAGGCATATTTGCTCTCCTGTGCAATGAATCATCTTTAAGTGTTGAAGCTGGCTGCTGGGAGGCTCAGGTGAGTCTCCGCAGCTTGCTCAGTCTGTCTTCAGCTGGGGCCACGGACTCGGAGCAGTGGGAGCAAACCCTCCCCCATGACTGGACACTGGAGGACAGGGAAAAAGCAGATCGCTAATCTCCAGGAGAGACCACTGGGAAAGAGAGTTCTCCTCCCAGTCAGGTCTAGTGGGCTTTCCCCGGGCCCTGCCTCTCCCCATGGTCTCTATACGCAGAAGCTGGGCGAGTTCAAACACCAACCGCATTCAATAGAATGTTTTCAAAACCCGATTCCCTTCGAAACTAACAATTGCTGCCATGTATGTGTCCCGTACCATCTTAATCAACCCTCCAGCAGCACTCTGCGGTTGGATCCTATCCGCATCTTATTTTCACAGATCAGGAGAGGGAGACTCGGAGACCCGTGACTTGCCCAAGGTTATACAGTTGTTGAGGGATGGACGCAGATTTAAACTGAGGTCTGATTTAGAAGCCACTGCATGAAACCGCCAGACGCCACTGAAACTGAAGGAAGCCTCATGAGACAAACTATCTTTTTAACTTTTTAAGGGTAAGGTTTTATTCCCCTTAGCAATTGTTATATTGTCTCTTCTTCAGTGAAGATAACTGTAAAAGCAACCAGCAGACAAATTGTGGTTCAACAATAGTGGCGACCAATTAGGTCCTTCCAAAATGTTCTGAGTCTTATTTCCTTCTTCCCAGTCTCCCCTTTATGGCTTCCTGTACTTTCCTGCTCCTGGGTTTGTCTGGTTGCTTGCTTTTATTATGGAATGGGCTTTCTGTAATTCACGCAAATCTTTTGTACAATAAGATGGCAAATAGAAATATGGAAAAAATAACAGATGACAGATAAATGGCTGATTGGACTGATGGATGGATGGGTGGATGGACAGATGGCTGGATAGACTGACACAGATGGATGAAGAGACAGACAGACAAATGAAGAGATCAATGGAGTAATAGGCAGATGGACAAACAGATAGTTGGGTGAATAGACAGATAGATGGACAGACCTGCCCTGACTTATGCCTCACTGTGACTTATGCCTTATAGCCTTACTGTGACTGTGCCCTCCCCCTGCCCATCTACCTGGACCACCTAAGAGAATGGCAGCTGACCACAAGGTAACAAGGCCTGGGAGGCCCTCTGAAGTCATACCAATTTGGCGCTTGTCCCTGGGAGCTGGTCCTCTCAGAGCCAGTCAGCAAAGGAGGGGCTTGGAATGCCTCAGTGCAAACTCAGTGCCACCGCTCAAGTCCACCTTCTCTGATAGGCCCTAGCCAGCTGCCCTGGTTCTCAACTCCTCCCCTTTCTCTCGACTCCAAGAGGACTCCACGTGGCCCCTGTTACCTTGCCTTGTTTTTACCTTTAACGAGTGAGTTTTTGTGCGTCTCACCTGCCACCCCCAGACAGATGGTAAGTGCCCCGAGGGCAAAAACCACACCTTTGTTTTCCCAGGACTTACTTCAATTGACTGCTGATGACATGATGGAAAATGATCTCATGGAGCACATCTCCTAGGTATGAATTACCAGCTTCCATACTTTGGGGAAGTTTCTTTAGCTCCTTTGAGGCACTGTCACAAAAACCTGTGTAGGCCTCAGTGACACCATGAGCAAACAGCTAGCACTGTGTATGAAAACGTCCCAGCAACGCCAGAATGGTATTGACTGAGCACTTAGGAAGCACATCACATACCAGCTAATGCCTGTAGAGTGCCCATTGTTATCCAAGCACTTTACCTTTAATAAACCAATCTTCACCAGAAAACCTAGAAGTAAGTCCCATTATCATCCACAGTTTACAGATGAGAAAACTGACACGGAGCAAGATTCAATAACCTGCTCAAGGTCGCCCAGCAGGAAGCGGCAGAGTTAGGTTCCAATCTCGCTCTGCTCCGAGGCCTGTGACCTTGACCCCCAAGCTACAGAGCCACATTCGGTGGGTCGAGAGGAATGACCCCTCCTGACCCCTCCCTCCTGACCTCGTGGAACATGATAGGGAGCTTTAATGGGCCAGCGACAGTGGGCGCATTCAGGCCAGTCCTGACCACACAGCCCACCTCTCCAATCAGACCGGCACTACCGATGGCCAACACGCGCACACGAGCACCATTTCCCACCCAGTTAAGACCTACCAGCTTCTGTTCAACTGCCAAAGCCACAGGAGAGAGAACGCCTGCCTGGAAAGGCAAGGTCTGGGTTCATGGTGGCCACTTAATGGTTTGTGGCTTTGCCCAAGTCAGGTAACCTCTGTGAGCCTCGGTTTCCTCGTCTGCAAAAATGGGGATAGTAACATCTTTCCATGGGGGCTGCTGTGAGAATCAAATGAGAGACCTTGAGCAGAAGTCAGGAAGTGTAACGTGCAGGGGCTTGGCTGGCTCAGCCAGTCGTTGGCAGCATTTCTGCGACAAGGACCCTCCCAAAACATGATCTAATTGGGTGATTCCAACCGACTTCCCAAATGCATTACAAGTCTTTATCAGGAAATGCCAAGTAGTGTCTGAGAGCTCAACCAACCCTAAAGGTTACTCTCAAGACTGGTGAGCAAGCTGCAGTTACATCACTCTGGGCTCCTGGCCACGTGGTTCCAGTGCCAGAAATGCTTCAGGACTGCTCTGTTCAGACTTGGTTTGACCACAATCATATTAAATGTTAAATCATCCCCTGGCACTGGCAAAGTACAACGCTTTGTCAGGCATTAGCTATTCCTTTTGTCACCATCAATAACAATTTCCTAAGCCCCCAAGACGCTGACGCCATGTTTCTTCACGCTCTTGGCGTGAAGACGAATGCAGGCCCTCCGCCCTCAGGTGGGCGGCCACCGTCCTCAGCGCTGGGCTCTGCTCCGAGCAACCAGCCCCGCTCACTGCAGTGGCGGCGCCTGCCCCGTCTCCTCAGCTCAGCCCTCACGCCCGGGCGTCTCCTCAGCTCGGGCCCTCACGCCCGGGCGTCTCCTCAGCTCGGGCCCTCACGCCCGGGCGTCTCCTCAGCTCAGCCCTCACGCCCGGGCGTCTCCTCAGCTCAGGCCCTCACGCCCGGGCGTCTCCTCAGCTCGGGCCCTCACGCCCGGGCGTCTCCTCAGCTCGGGCCCTCACGCCTGGGTGTCCCTGTGGCATCAGCTCTGATTCTGCCTCACGTGCTATGACCTTAACAAGGAACCAAACTTAGCATCACCAACAGAGGGACAAACTGCCAGAATGAGCCTTCCACTGGGATGCAGAGCAGAAATATGCAGGAATCTTGCCAGAAACGTTTAACTGGAATCCAATCAGGAAGAAAGAATCAGACAATTCTAGAATGTGGGACATTCTAAAAGGCTTAGAGTCTTCAAAAATGTCAATGTCATTTTTTTAAAAGGTGGGAGGCTTTTAGATTTAAGGGGACTGAAGAGACATAACTAAGTGCATTATGTGGGTGAACCTTGATTGGATTCTGGTTCCCCAAATGCTGCTCCAAAAATTCCTGAGGAAAACTGGAGAAGGTTGAATATGAACTATGTGTCAGATGATAGCACTCGATGAAAGTTAGTGTGTCTGGGTGGAATAATGGTAATGTAGTTATGTCCTTATTCTTAAGAGAGACATGCTGAAGTATTAAGGAGTGAAGAACCATAGTGTCTGCAACTTTCATATATATATAATATACAGCATATAATATACAAATAATAACCTATAATATGCAACATATAAAATACAAATATACATAATATTTGTATTATGCATATTTGTACAGAATATGGCAAAATGTAAAAATTGCTGTGCGACCTTGGACTGTTCCTTCTCCCTCTCTGGGCCTTCACTTCCCCATCTAGTCTGAACTATATGATTTCTTCTTGCTCCAGTATTTAATGTGTCCGTGAACGGCCCTCAATCTTCACTAATCGTAACTAACAGGCAATCTTGTATAAATGAGTTTCACAATCCTACAGGTGACTGGAAACAAGCTACCCATAAGATGAGCAGGGTTTGCCTATGCCAGAGTTTGGAATGTTTGGAATGTTTGTTTTTTCTCCCATGAGTTCACAAAGCTTTATTTACACAGGTTCAATCTGCAATGGCCCAGTCTATGACATCTGCCTTTGTCCTGCCCATCACAGTGTTTTCCCACAACCAAACCCAGGAAAACTTAGTGCATGGCTCCTCCTAGGCCAGGGTGAAATGAATGAGACCCTTCAGACTGAAGTCCCCTGCAGGGAGCAAACATTTGATACTTATGGATTAAAAATAACCATTAGTGGTTTGCTTGAGTGGATTCCAAAAGGCTAAGTTTATGACGCCAAACAGGTCAAGGCTCCCTGGTCTCTCAGTGAGAGCCCTCACTCATTTAACCTTTACTTTTTTGAAACCTGTTGTAATTCTGGGTACCTCGCTAAGCACTGTGCCTGCCACCTCTCTGCAAAGAAATCCCTGGCCTCCTGCTGGTTCCCTTTTGTCCTATGTGTCATCAACAATCTCCCATTTATCATTTCTGTGTTTGGCTGCTCAGTGTTGGCCAGCATAGTATTGTTTTTGTTGTTGTTTTAAAATCTGGAATTGGGTGTTGCATTTGAAACTTAGGAGATTCCACAGTGTTCCGGTCAGCTGTTGCTGCATAACAAACCACCCAGACTTAGTGGCTTAAAAAACCACTAATGCAGGTCAGGAATTTGGACAGGACACTGAATGGGTGGGTTGTCTCTGCTCCCTGATGCCTGGGCCTTAGCGGGGAAGACCCTAGTGACTGGGGGACCTGAAGAACTGAGGGTACTGCCCAGACTAATCCTATAATCACATTCCCAGGATTAGTCTAGAAGAGTCTCACTTTATTAAAACAACAACAGCAACGACATATATGCTAAAGATAAACCAGATGATGGTTTGACTCTGAGCTCCTGGTGTACACATTCTGAAAGCAAAGACTTCCTGACATTCGAAAGGCAATTCATAGTTCTCCTTCGCCTGTCTCATCTGCTCACGGCCCCTTGGTTATTGATTATATTTTTATGCACATTTTTTGGGTCCCTAGACTTTTGTGGCAGGTGGTAATGAATACTGCAAAGGAGCAGAAAGTAAAGCTGGTGATTGCTCAAAATCATTATTCTCATCCTCAAGTATTAGGCCACAAGCCATCTATTTCATCCTTGCCTGTGGTTTTCTTATAAATATTTCACATTCCTCTTTAAATGTGTCATAATCTCACAAGTTTGTTGTTATACTTAATGTTTCATCTAATGAGACCATAGATTTGGGGTTGCAAAATTGTCAGTGGACTCATAAGACTTTTATTTGCTTCAATGCAAAATGCTTATCATATTTTCAGTGAGTTGAAATGACTCTCGTAATGTGGTACCAGATTAAACAAATCCCTTATAAATGTTATGCTTCCTCTTAATGCTAAATTTCTTGTATTAAATGGGCAGAAGCGGTCAGTGTTATTGAAAATGATTAAAATTCTTCAGTAATATCGAGACCACAACATTCCACTTGTACATGCCCTGTCACGAGGGAAATCCAATCCAGCTCTTCCTATCAGCTGGAGCAAAGGAGGACGGGCCAGCTCTCACACAGGCTTTGGCGTGAGGCAGAACTGGGTTTGCATCTCTGCTGGGAATCTTTGGGAAAGTCTGGGTCTTAGTTCTCCCAATAATAAAGGGAAGATTACCCTGTCTCCCACTCACATGGCTGTTGAGAGAACTGAGAATCTCTTGGAAGTCCCATATGGCTTAGTGGTTTAAAGCCTAAGGAGTAAAGTCAGAAAGACATAGATTCAAATCCTGGCACCAGAACTTCCTAGCTGGGTGACCCTGAGCACGTCATTTAAGCTCTCAGTGTCTTTTATCTCTAAAATGGGACTGGCTATAGTGCTTACCTCACAGGGTTATTGTAGAAGCAGAAATGAGATAAGAACATAAGTGAAATGCCAGGTATGATACCAGGCACATAGTGGGCTGTGATAAACACTAACTCCTGTTCCTTTCTCTTAATGTATGTTCTTCTGGACCACACTGTTGCTACATGTCAATTTTATCTTATTCCTGGTTTTTCAGGGCCTGCATTTTCAAGTGTTCTGTCCATGTGTCAGAACAGAGTTCTAACAGCCACTCAGCAAGATAACTCTAGCCACAAGGGCCTGATCCAAGCAGGTAAAGCCCTTTCACAGCTTTACAGCACCTGGGGGGTTCTCAGGGCCGGTGAGGGACCTGCTGTTCTCTGGAAAGCCACTGCCACATGGGCAGGAACTTAGGGCCTCTGAAGACACAACCAGCCTGCTGGGCAGCAGAGAGGGAAAAGGCTGTGCCAGGCTGGAGGGGCCCCTTTCCTGAAGTCTGTGTGATCGTTGGGGCCAAAGCACAGTCTGGGGAAGAAGCTGGAGGAGAGAACTGGGGTCCAGGGGAGCAGTGATGCTCTGCCATCCCTTCCTACAGCTTGTTTTTGGCAGGTGTGAAACCCTGTGAGGATCCTTGCTTCTCAGCCCACTGCATCTTCCAGTGCTTTCTTGGTCTCTCGGTTCATAGCAAGTGCTTGATTTATGCCAAACCTCACCGAAGAGCCCAGAGAACCAGCTACACGAAGTGGCTTTGCCAAGGTCACACAGCTAGTGAGGGCCAGTGCTTGCATTGGATGCCAGGTCCCAACTGAGTAACCTGGCTCTTGAGTATATGCTAGTTTTCTCCGACCCCAGGGATAAAGATGAGTGCTAGAGGAAAAAATGGAGTGATGATAAACAAACGGCAGGTAGGTAGGTAAATACACACACACACACACACACACAAATATCTATGCCTATATACTTTTTTATAGTTACCATTTATTGAACATTTCCCAAGAACTAGATCCTAATTAAATCTTCATAATATTACGACAAGGATGTTATTATTCTGACTTTATGGTTAAAATTCAAAGAAGTTAAGTGACCTGTCCAAAGTCAAATGGTCCACATCTAACTGAGCTGGGATTAGAATTCAGGTCTGGGGTCCCAAAGACTAGCTCTTAATCACCAAGAAACCCTGTCTCTCGCATCCAGGAATAAACTCATGCTGGAAAAGGCAGGCTGCTACTGGAGAATGTTCCTATTTCGATAGAAATTTATCATTGTAAGGATTCATGAAAGCTTCTTGCAAATCCCGGAAAGGGAGCTGGCTCTTCTTTCTGAAGCCCAGTCAAAGGAGAGGGCAAATAAAGACACCCCAAGCCGCGAGGGGCAGAGAGCAGAGTCACATCATAGGAGAAGCCCAGAGAGCAGGACCTGGGGGGCAGACCCAGCCCTCTGAGAATGAGGTCGGGGCAGCACGGAGTAAACCCAAGGAGGGCTGCCTCAGGCCCGTGGAGAACACGGGACCAGCCAAGGGCCACATGGGCACCGGAACTGAAAGGCCTGGACCTTAAATGCTTGGCCCAGTGCCGTCCCTTCTCCCTTCGTTAGCTGGCTGTCGAGATCTGAAAAGCACTAGAAGGAAGTCAAGGCTTCAAAAGTTACTTGCAAGGGTGTCATTGCCATGGAGGGCCAGAAGCTGTACTGGGCATATTTCATAAGTTGTTAAAAAAATAAAACCTCGGTGACAGCTCTATGGTGGGCATCAGTGTCCCCAATTTATCTATGAGGAAACAGAGGCTTAGCGAAGCTAAGAAACGTATTAGGAAGCGGCAGAGGGACTCCTCCTTCTTTACCCTGCACCACAGAGTGTGGACAACATATTTATCATTTATGTACCTGAGCCTAGCAGCGAGCACCCTGCTAATTATGGACATGTCGCCAGTCTGAGTTACATTTCTCATGAGAAAAAAAATGCTACGGCTTTAGGGAAAGGAGCCCATGTTTTCCTAACTCCCCCTTTCTTTTATGTACAGCGCCCCCTCTGTCCCGGCCTTTCTGTCCAGCTCTGCGACACTAACCGCACGGCCACCTAGGGGGCGCGGCCGCGCGCGTGCCTCCCCGCGTCCCAATCCTCCAGGCTCCGTGACCCGGCCTCTGGCACTCCCGGAGCGCTTGACAGATTGGCCTTTTAGTTGGCGACGGACCAAGAATTTCTCCAGCCGTCTTTGCCAGAACGCATGTTTCCAATTAGGTGGGACTCTTGTGGAGAAGTGAACTTTTTGAATTCGTCAGAGGAGGACGCGGTGTTTGGGACGGCACCGCGGTGGCCGCAGGGGCGAGCCGGGGCCCAGGCTGGCTTCCCGCCGAGCCCGCCGCGGGACCGCGCTCCACGCCCAGTTCTTTGTGCTCAGTCTCTCCCGTTTGCGGGCAGTTAGGGGTGTGCGTCGTGGAGAAATGGGTCTGTGTGGTCGCGGTGTCCCACGTAAATGACAAGCAGGAGAGGCGGCTGCGCCCACCTCACACATACACGCTTGCTTTTCCAAAGCAATCTGGAAGTAGGAGTCTGGCTTTGTAGCGCCAGGAGGTGGAGCCGGTGATGCCTAGTGGCCTAGTGAGCCGTTTTCCAAGGGGCGACACCCCGCTCCCTTGCCAGCCAGAGCCCCGGCCCTGCCCTGGCCCTCGGGGGCCTCCACCCAGCCTGCGCTGCAAACCCACCTCCTCCTCCCCTCTCGGCCGCCCCCCCCCGCCCCCACACAGGCAAACATTCCAGCTGAGATTTCCAAAAGCCGCAGAGCAAGAAGAATGGAAGGTCTGAGGGACCAGCGGGGTGTCTGCCACCCTTCGCTGCCTTCAAGCCACTGCCTCGGCCCCCTCAGCCCACTCCACTTCCTGGATCGCCCGCCCTCCCCTGAGGATTTCTGCTGAGCAAATTTGTCATTCCGTTGCCCAGCAGCCGCCAGCTCCACTCCCCAGCTCCCTCCCCCGTCAGCCTGCGCTGCTGAAGTGGGGGACACCCCCCTGGGAAGGCTCCTGGCGGTGGGCGGGCAAGAGAGGGGGCGGGGCCGTGCGGGGCCGTGGAAACGCAATGCCCAGTGAAATAAGCCCTGCACACAAAGCTCGCATGGCATCACTTATAAGAGACAGCTAGAAATAGCAGCCTCACAGAGGTAGAAACAGATTACAAGTTGGGGGTGGGGGAAGAAAAAGGAGGAGTGTTTGTAAAAATTTAAAAATAAAAGAATTAAAGAAAAGCACTCAGGGGTGTGAAGCCTCAAGGCCCCACCCAGGAACAGGGAGATAGCGTGGAGCTCACCGTGGGCAGGGTGAGCCGTGAGTGGGGTCCAGGTCAGAGACGAGGCTGCAGAGAAAGGCAGGGGACATGGTCCCGGGCCCTGGATGCAATGGAAGGCTCTAGGAAGCCATCCACAGACTAGACTAGCGACCGCACCACGGGATTTTGATCAGGAGAGTCGTGCTTTTTCCAAAGGTGCCTTAGATCATTTTGGGATGTATGGAGGAAACTGCAACAGGAAGCAGAGCAATTCTAGGGAAACTCTTTCCAGAAAAGACATGATGGTCATCAGAACCAAGGGAGAGCAGTGCAGATGGAAAGGAAACGGCTGACCAAGAAGAGAGATTTAACAAGCAGAACGCACAGGACCTGGTGAGGGTCACACTTGGGCCCAGGGGCTGGCCCAGGTTTCCGGCTCAGGCCAGAGATACCATCAGTGAGATAGGAAATGCCAGAGGAGGAGGCCCTGGAGAGCCCGTGATGAGTTCAGATACGGATGAGTGGAGTTCAAGGTGCCTGTGGGACAAGGAAGTGGCCATGTCCAGTGGTGGTCGGCTTCCCAGGTCTGGAGTTAAGAATGAGGGTCTGAGCCAGGTGGCACTTGGCGCCTGGACCCCAGCGTCCTAACCCGGCCTTCCCTCTCTCCACTCCTACCTGCTCGCGCCTGCCGACTCCAATCCGCCCTGTTCCCTGGTCAAGTGGAATGGCTTGGGGAATCACGTGGCCGGTGTGGTCTTTCATGCCTAGAAACCACCTCGTGTGAGCCCTCCATGCTGGATGCACTCGCCCCATTGCAGTTCTCTGCAATCTGACAGGAGAACACGCCTGCTCAGCCCTCAGGTGTCTCCTCCAGGGACTCGTGGGATTTTAGGCAGCTTTAGCAAGTCTGGAGGTGAGAGCGCCGTGGGTTTTTAACGGTGGTGGTATTTTGGAGGCACCCTCTGTAACTTCTTCTGTTACACCACGTGAAACAGAGAGAAAATTATGTGCAAAACTCAGGAGACTAGAAAGAGATTAGCATATTTGGGAACTGCAGGTAGATTTGTGCGGGGAGGGGGCATTGGAGGGCCAGGCAGCGACCAGATGCTGCAAGGGCTTGTCAGTCTCATTAAAGGGCTTGGAGCAGGGAAGCGACATCATCAAACTTGAGCTTTAACCAGATGATTCCGACTGCAATTTTGGGATAATTGGAGGTGAGAGCTGGGAGACCAGACAGGAAGCCACTGCAATAGTTCAGGCAAGAGATGATGATGAGCTGCGGGGACGGAGTAAAGGAGAGAGATTCGAGAGCTTTTCAGGACATGGAAACACTGAGTTGTAAGGGTCCTAAAGCTCAGGTCACCACCATCACCTGATCCCCACCCACCCTGGCCAGAAACACCTAGAGAAGTTTTCAAAATGAACCCGTCCCTGGGCTCCACTTCAGATCAAACTAAATCAGAATCTCTAGGGTGTGAGGCTGGGGATAGGAAGCTTTTAAAAGCTCCCCTAAGCGGCCAGGGTTGAAAACTGTTCTTTCTCTGGCTCTTGTTCTGGCATTCTCCCTTTCCCATTTGTCCCTCTCCCGTTTGTCCCTTGCTCTCTGTTTCTCCTCTGCACCCCCCAGCCACCCCTGTAGCCCGACCTCCAATCCATTCTTCCTATTTGGAGCCTGCACAGAACGTAGCAGAGTGGCTGGTACGAGTGGATTCAGGCCAGCCTTGTTCTGAGTCTGCCTTGGGCCAGCAGAACACACTGCTGCTGACAGCTCGAGGCCCCGAGGGGGCAAAGGGTACGACTGGCCAGAGATTATCCTTAGGGCGTTTAACATTTGATTGCCACAGTGGAAAAATTTTTAGGACACTCAACAAAACTTTCCTGGGATTTCAAGACCCAAAACTTCCTATCAGATCATCTGAAGTTAGTGGAGACTCCGGCTTGTGAAAACACCAGAGACAAGAATTTCAGAGACGGTAGCACAGACTCGGTTATGTAACACACTTTTTATTTTTTATTTATTTTATTCTGTTTGTTTGTTACACTTTTTATTTTTAAATCATGATCATCATCTCAAAAGATAATGTGAGAAAATAGTTTCTTTTTTTCATATCTGTGATATAAAATTAAATTAAAACAAAGCTGAGGGGAGGAATAATATTGGTTTGAAAGATGTATTTTAGTCATTTTAAAATATTCCAATTAGGGATTATTTATGGTGCAGGGCAGATGAGAGACAAGATAAGGGGACATCTCTGTATAGGTTTTTATCCTAGTGTGTGAACCACCTGCACATATGACCTATTCAAAAATTAAATAAAAATAAATGAACATAATCAATTATAATCTGTACCAAATGAAAAAAAAAAAAGGCATCACAAGGTCAATGAATCGATTGCTTCGGTCTATTAGTGTTTATTTTGTCTTTCTAATGTAAAATAATGGAAAGCTAATCTCTTCCACATTGCTGCATTTGCTGAATCACAAACCCTTTGCCTTTTTTCTCTCTAAATAAGTAGGTTTCCTTAAAGCCCCATCTTCTACCCTGGGCCTCTTTACTGCTTCCCGACACTGAATGCTTGACGCCCAAGAGATGGGCCAGAGAGCAGCGTACCAAGCCAGGAAAAATAGGAAAAAATGTGCAGAGACTCGGATGGCAGAAACTCAGGTTGGACAAGGAAACACACCAGACTGGAAAATGATCAGGCTGGCATTTTCCCGACCAGATTGGCTTTCCTGTGCAGCTGAGCTGGCCAGCTGAGCAGGGCAATCTAAGGGAATCAGAGAAGCCATGTAACTGGAGAGCATTTGCTTGGAGGTAGCATGCTAAGCCCGGGCTCTTACCCCACAGACCAGTGTGAGTTCAGCCCCCAGCCACAGCCAGTCTCTGCCCCCACCTGGGAGCTCAGCCTTTCCTCCTGCTCAGTAACCTGGGAGCTCAGCCTTTCCTCCTGCGGCTAATGGCGAGAGGACTCATGTGGTTGGTATCAGGCTCTTATGGGAGCAGGAGGGTGGAGCGAAGAGGCCAAAGGAGACCGTGGGAGGGCAGTCGGAGCCCAGACCTGGGGGGTAGGGCCTGCTGAGACTGTGGCAGCCTGGGACCACCCCAGGGCCTGCGCAGGCCTGTAGCCATCAGGAGAGGGGACCAAGGTCACCGGAAGATGTGACTACAGCAGCACAGGTGAGCACATAACTTGGAAACTTGAGCTTTTAGCTTTTAATCCTCATTGGTGGGTGGAGAAGCAGGGGCTCTTGTCGGTCGCCTCTCGGGGGACCTCCTC
>JAQZBX010090624.1:0-12479 GCA_029593785.1 Cabassous unicinctus
ACCTCCCACAACATCCCACACCAACATCCTTCATCAGTGTGGAACATCACCCATAATGGATATACACATCCTGGGGCTTTGCCACCAATGCTATAGTTTTTCTAGAACTGCTTACCTGAGGAGGCAGAGATGAAGCCAGTATGCAGAGATACTGGAGGAAGTAGACACTTGGCCCCACCACAGGACCAAACTATTTCACCAGCTTGGTGATGGACTGACAATATACCCAGTGTCACCACAGGGTGGGAGCCCTGGACCACCAATATAGGAAGAGTAATAAGGGTTATGTTTTAAAATGTTGATGTGCTTTTGCCTTTCAGAGTAATGGCCTTCCCTCATTCCACACTGGCATGGTCTTGCCTGGGGTGAGATTAGAATTTGTTTTGTAGAATTGCCGTAAGAAAGAGGTAATGGCTTCTAGAACTCAAAGGAGTTTTATACAGCAAAAAAGTATCCTTGCAGCCCAGCTTATGTAATGAGAAAAGATGTTCCAAATATTTGATTTCTCCATATTCCAATTTTCCTTCTTTAAGCTTTGGTACATGTGGGTAAATAGGGAAGGATATATTAGGTGAAGTAAAGAGACAATGAGTTTAACACCAGGTAGTACTCGCCAAACAAACAGCATCAAAGCATTAACATAGAGCATTAAGTAGCTCTGGGACACTTAAGCCACATACTTGTCTCTGCTATCCATTTAACTGTATACCATCTATTCTGGTTATCCATTGCTGCAAAACAAACTGCCCTGGAGCAGTGTTGTAAAATCACAGCAATTATTTATTTTGCTCATGGATGGTGGGTTGAATGAACTCAGTTAGGCAGTTTTCACTTGGGGTCTGTCATGTAGTTACAATCAGACTGGGGCATCTTGAAGCATTTGCCACTCACATGTGACCTCTCCCCATGAGGGCTTCAGGGTAATGAGACTTGTAAAATGGCAGCTGAAATCTCCAATGGGCAGAAGCTGTGTGACTTTTTCTCATCTAGCCTCAGAAGTAGCACAGCAGCACTGCTGCTGCATTATATTCATCTTATGTGTCAAGACAAAAAGGTTCAACCAGATTCAAGTGGAGGGGGCATAGACTTCAACCCTTGATGATGGGAAGAATGTTTTTAAAAATTGCATAAATAGTTTAAAACCACTAAACCATCTTATTGTGAGAAGTTGGAAGAGCTGAGACTATCTGAAAAAAAAAAACAACAGGGTTTTTATCCAATGAGGCTGGACAGTGCCTGCAGAGACTGCTCACAATTTTTAAAAAATCAAAATAAGCTATAAACTGGATTATATATTTCATGATTGTTTTTTGTCATACTCATTCCAATTAGCCAGGTTTTGTAGGAGGTGTGGGAGTCAGGGTGAGGTAGAAGGAAGCCAGGGATACAGTCAAATTAATTATGCACCAATTAAAAAAAAAACAAAAAACACTACAATCTTGGTAGGGTTCCCCATGTACAGTACATAGTAAGAAAGATAATATTGTATCAAACCTAAACTGATACATAACTTTGAGTCCCATAAGATTAGCTGCTTCTTTTGGATAGAAATTGGTATCTCTGATAAAATGCTTGATAGACTTTAAAGAAGCTACAAGCTTCATCTGGGAACCCCATCCAGATTATTATCTCAAGACAAGTCCTTTTATCTAGTCTAGCGGCAAGAATTAAAATCCTTAAACACACATTCTATTTCCTTTTTTATGCAGTCTTACAAAGATTATTTCACATTTTTTTTCACATAAAATGTCTTTTCCCAGAGGAAATCTATTCATTCACCTGCTTAGAGATACCTTGGCAAAATTGTAATGAAACTTTGACATTTGCTCATAATTTATCTGAGACATTTTTAAAACAATAGTATAGAGTTTGCAGGGTTCCGAAGACCATCCTCAGAATTCACTGAAAGCTGTTACACTCACAGTTAGTTTGTTACAGTGAAAGGATAAGTTTTAAATGTCAAGAGAAAAGATACATGGGGCAGAGTGCAGAAAATTTCCAATTGGGAAGCTTCCAATTGTCCTCCCCCAATGGAGTAATGGGCAAAAGTAACTTTTCCTGGAAACTTTGTGTTACAATATGCACGGAGAATTGCCAACCACAGAAGCTCAATTGAGCCTTGGTGTCCAGAGATTTATTGGGGTCAGTCACACAGATATAGTTGACTGCCTATGTGGCTGAACTTTAGTATCCAGCCCCTTCAAAGGCTGAGATGAACCCATGTGGCCCAAAGCCCCCACCATAAATCACATTGTTAGACTATCCAGTGTGGCTCCAGGCTGGGGCCCCAAGGTAAACAAAGACATTCTTATCAGGCAAGACATTCTTATCAGGCAAGACATTCCAAGAGTTTAGAGATTACTTTCCAGGAGTCCAAGACAAAGGCCAGATCTTTTTTAGGTAAGGTTAGGACTTTGCTATACAAATGGTAACCAAAGAGTCCTTAAACAATTCCAAAAAATCAATTTCATGAAGGCTATATTATCATGCCACTGTGTAATTATATAACAAGCACAACCTACAAAGATAGTCAAGTAAATAAAAACATTTTCTGTTTGGAAACAAAACAAAACAAAGCAATGTCAACAAAAAGCCTCACTTACAAATAACTAATAGATTAGTGAACAAATCATGGAAAAGAAATTATGACTATTTAGAAATGAATAACATAGCAAAACTTGTGAGATGCACCTAACACAGTATTTTGAAGCAAAAAATTGGTCTTAAGGATGATTATTTTGAAACCTATTAAATATCTAGAAAGAATGAAAAAAGTAAGATATGAATCCAAGAAATTTAAAAATAAACAGAGTAAGTGTTAGAGGTTCCCCCTTACAAACTTTGCAATGATTAACAGGTAATAAGACCATGACTCAACTCCCCCATGACAAATTGAAGAAAGGCAGCCTCCAGCCATAGCCTATGGGCTGGGAGGCAACCCATCCCCTCCCAAGAATAAACAAAGTGAAGAAGATAAGGGCCTTCAGCCCCTCCAGGCAGGCACCACCAACCCCTCCCACATTCCAAGACCTCCTAGCCCACTTCCTTCTAGCCATTTGGCCTTAGGCTGTACTCGGTTTCCCTGCCTATTGATGTACTGTACAAAGCCATATCCCCCACTCTCCAGGGGTGGGCTGAAGTCTGTCTTCAGACCCCCTCCATGCCAGTGGGGGGCTGAAGTCTATTCTTCAGACCCCCTCTGTTGGGAGAGCTTCCCAATAAACTTTCTGCCTGCAATCATCAGTCTCTGCATCCCAGTGAGCGCTGTTTTTCTCTAATATTTGGTGCTGAAAACCTGGGTCTGGGATCATGTTGAGACTGATCGATTGGTAAGGGATCTCCACCCTGCCACTGCTGAGAAAACCCATCCAACATCAGACACCATATAATGGCTAGGTGAGTCAAGGATTTCTCCGCTGGAGGATCCTGCTCTTATTCTTTTTCCATTGTCCAGGACAACCCACTGAAAAATCTTCACTGTCCCCAAGAGCCGTGGTGGGCGGGAGGCCTGCGTCCTTGTGGGAAGAAACCCCTTGGCTCCAGATACGTCCAGTTCCAAGCACGGTCTCCTGTTTCCTTGGGTGATTTCCAACTGATTCAGGGACGCCTGTCTCACTCAGAATCTCCCCTGTTCTTTCCTTTCTAGAGATCCTTAGTCTCACCCACACCACCTAAAATGAGAATTCAATTTTGCCCGCCCCCCCCTCCCCCAAGAAAAACCATGTCTCTGGGTTTTCTCCTTCATAACCTTAAAACTCTAAACCCGGAAGGAAGGAGATATCAGACCTAACCTAAAAAACTCATTTTCTATTCAACCTCTGTATGGTCGCAATATGAATTGGACAATGAAAATCAATGGCCAGAAAACGGCACTTTCGATTTCCAAGTTCTCCAAGACTTAAAGAACTTTATGCAGCGCAGCGGCAAGTGGCCTGAGGTTCCTTATGTTCAGGCCTTCTTCTATCTTCGTAACCACCCCTCCCTCTGTCAATCTTGTTCCTCTTACCAAATTCTTCTTCTACACCAAAAACCTCCTCAAAAGCCTTCTTCTTCCTCCCTTCTGGCCCCCAAATCCTCTGAAAACCTTGACTTTGATCCAGCTGATCAGGCTCCTCCTATACCTCCTCCATACATACTTCCGATGTCACCTCCACCCCCACCCTGCTCATCCTCTAACTCCCCTTTCTCCCCCTCCTCGCCGTCACCGCCCTCTGCCCCAACTTTCTTCCCTCCTCGTACCTGCTTGCGAGGACTACCCCTTGCTCCCTCGTCACAGCCCTCCACCTCTGTCTCTGATCCCAATTCCCTACCTCCCAACTCTACACAGATGCCAGCTCCCCTCTTACCCCTCCGGGAAGTAGCAGGGGCTGAAGGAATAGTTAGAGTACACATCCTTTTTTCACTCTCAGGCTTAAGTCAGATAGAAAACCGACCAGGATCATTCTCTGAAAACCCTGCCACATACATTAAGGAATTCCAACACTTCACCCACTCCTATGACCTCACCTATCAGGATACATACATTATTATTACTTCCTCAACTACCCCTGAGGAAAAAGCCGTATCTGGGCTGCTGCTACCACTTTTGTAGATTCTATGCATACCCAAGATCCTAAGAGACTCCGGACAGGCCCCACTGCAGTTCCAACCACTAACCCTCCTTGGGATTACCAGCCCAGCTTTCCTGGACCTTCCCGGCATGGTCCACTTTTTAACCTGCATAATAGAAGGCATGAAAAAGGCTGCACTCAAACCAGTTAATTATGATAAAATTAAAGAAATTTCACAGAAACCTGATGAAAACCCAGCTGCCTTCATGAATAGATTGAACGAGTCTCTCTTTAAATACACCAATTTAGATCCTGACTCAGACTCTGGTCAATCGTACCTACACACCCACTTTATCATGTAATCTTATCCAGACATTAGAAAGAAGTTACAGAAGTTAGAGGATGGCCCTCAAACACCTCAGAAAGATCTGATTAAAGTGACATTCAAGGTCTTTAACAATAGAGAAAAGGAAGCCAAATTAGAAAAAAATAAACAGGAACAGGCTAAAGCCTCTCTCTTAGCTGCTGCCCTCAGGTTCAATTCTTGGAAATCTAATTCTTCTAATTCCCTCCAGCCACCCGTGGGACCCTGTTTCAAGTGTGGAAAGGACAGGTATTGGGCACGCTCCTGCCCTGATCCCAGGCCCCCACCGGGGCCTTGCCCAGTGTGTCACCACAAAGGTCATTGGAAGTCGGACTGTCCTGAAAACCCTATTTCCAGGAAAATTCCTCTAGTGCACCCCACAGACTCAGAGCTGGGATTTCCTTTACAGACCTTCTTGGACTTATGAAAGACGACTGACGGGTCCTAGGTTCAGAATGGTCCCACATCTCCATCAGTAAGTCTGAACCGAGGGTTTTCATCAAGATTGGAGGTAAGCCGATCTCCTTTTTAATTGACACAGGGGCCACATATTCAGTTCTCTTAGAACATTCAGGACCTTTATCCACTTCCTCAATCTCTACTGTGGGGGTTGACAGCATCGCTTCTTCTTTAATTACCAAACCAATCATATGCTCGATAGAAACCCACCTATTCTCCCATCAGTTTCTTATAATCCCTACCTGTCCCTCCCCTCTCTTAGGCCGTGACATATTGTCCAAATTCCACTCTTCCATTTCATTTACTCTCCTCCGGTCCTCTCAAATCAACTTCCTTCTCCTCTTATCCACCCTCCCCTCCCCCTCCCCTATTCCCTCTACCATTCCTGACAGTCCTCCTGTACTGCAGGTAGAAGTAAGTCCACAGGTCTGGGATACTAATTCTCCTTCAGTCTCAGCACACCATCCCCCTGTTAAGATAGTCCTAACCCCGCCCACCCCCTTTCACAAACATTCCTCAGTAGCCCCTGTTCTCAGTGCGTGACAAGGTCTTAAACCTGCTATTGACAAACTCTGTGCTACTGGTCTTTTGCGCCCAACCAACTCACCCTTTAACACCCCCATCCTGGTAGTAAAAAGGCCAAATGGGAGCCATCACCTTGTACAGGACCTTAGAACCATTAATGAAGCCACACAGCCTATCATTCTTTAGTTCCTAATCCACACAGTCTCTTGCCCCATATAAGCCCTCACACTACACACTACACTGCAATTGATCTTAAGGATGCCTTTTTCGCTATCCTCTTAGACGAACCTTCCCAAGACATTTTTGCTTTCACATGGACTGGCCCTGAGGACCCCCTAAACCACCAACAGTTAACGTGGACAGTCCTTCCCCAGGGCTTTAGAGATAGTCCTCACATTTTTGAACAGGCTGTACACCGAGATCTCTCTGACCTTCAGCTTCCCTCCAGTACCCTCCTTCAATATGTTGATGACTTACTCCTCCGTAGCCCCTCCTTACAAACCTCTATAACTCACACTATCACTCTGCTTAACTTTCTGGAGATAAGGGACATTGTTTCTCCAAGCAAAGGACAATTTTTCAGAACTGAAGTAACCTATCTAGGTCTTCATCTCTCTCCCTCATGTAAACATCTAACGGCGGGCTCAAATCCAACTCATCAGGGACTATCCCTTCCCACATACCAAGGCAGATCTCCTTTCTTTTGTAGGGCTAGTCAACTTTTTCTGTCTCTGGATTCCAAACTTTGGACCTATATCTAAATCGCTCTACCAAGTTGCTTCTGGCAACCTGCACGAGCCATTTGATCACCCTCAATCGCTCAAATCCACCTTCTGTAAGCTTAAAGAAGCCTTAATGACTGCACCCGCTCTAGCCTTTCCTAACCCCGCTAAACCTTTTCCCTCTATGTCAATACCTGACATGGATACGCACTAGGAATCTTAACTCAACCCTCCAGTCCCGATAATCAAATCATTGCCTACTTCTCCAAACAGTTAGATCCTGTAACCCTTGGTTGGCCCACTTGCCTCAAAACCCTTGCCACTGCTTCCCTTCTGGTGCAAGAAAGCTTTAAACTATCTCCAAAAAATCATCTCGATGTTTTCTTCCTCACATTCCTTATCTCCTCTCTTAACTCACAAAGCTACTGCATCTATTTCCTTCACCTGCCTCCAAACCCTCCACGCAACCCTTCTACAAAACCCTGGAGTCTTCCTATACCCCTGTCCTCTCAATCCTGCCACCCTCCTTCCCACCGAACCCAAACCACCCCAAGACATGCCTGATGCTAATTACATACATGATTCTAGTAAAGTCCTTAATCCCTTGCCAAACCCTTTCCTAATATTTTAGACACCCCTCTTCCTATTCCTACTCATACATGGTTTATTGATGGCATTTCTATGAAACTTACCACCATCACTCAGGCTGGACACGCTATTGTTACCTTAACTGAAACTGTTGAGTCAGGTTCCTTTACCCCCACACAACCTCACAACAAGGTGAGCTCATAGCCCTCACCAAAGCACTAGTCAGAGACAAGGGGCAAGCCCTAAACATCTACACTGACTCCAAATACGCGTATCACAACTTACACTTACACATCCCCATCTGTCGGGAGAGGGTTCCTAACTTCTAGCGGATCCTCCGTTGTGAACAAAGATCTCATCCTACAATTACTCAAAGCAGCATCACTTCCAACCCAAGCTGCTTTAATTCACTGCAAAGGGCACCAAAAATCGAATTCCTCTATATCTATTGTCAGTAACCGAGCCGACGCTGAAGCCAAAGCGCAGGCTACCCAACCCTACTTAGGTTCGCACTACACTGTCACACCCATTCACCTAGCACTTCCATATCCTGCCCCCCTTAAACACCTGAAGAAAACTCAAAGTTTTCCCTTTTTGGAGCAAAACAAATTGAGGGGTGGTTCATGAAAAATGGAAAAATTCTTTTATCTGAATTAAAAACACAAGACATTCTCACCTCCCTGCACAACCAGTACAATGTAGGACACAAACCACTTTCACAGCTCTTATCTAACTCTCTACACTGCCCTGAACTCTCAAAACATTTACCTCAAAAGAAATTACAAAAAGCTCCTCTATTGTCAACAGACTAATATCCATGGAGGCTCTACACCTGTCTTTTTCACAGCCCACCAGTTTAGAGGCTCTAAGCCAGGACAAGACTGGCAATTAGACTTTACCTACACGCCACCTGTAAGGAAGGTTAAATACCTCTTGGTCTTTGTAGACACCTTTTCCGGATGGGCTGAAGCATTTCCAGTCACCTCCGAGTGGGCTGATGTTGTAATTAGCATCCTGTTAACAGACATAATTCCTAGATTTGGTCTTCCCTCTTCTCTGCAGGCAGATAACGGGGCAGCCTTCACACTACAGATCACAAAAGGGGTTTGTAGTGCCTTAGGAATTACCTGGAAGTTACATTTTCCTTACAGACCTCAGTCCTCTGGAAAAGTTGAGTATATGAATGGGATCCTAAAGCAACACTTAACCAAATTAACAATGCAGATTCAGACACCATGGACTGAACTTCTCGCCTTAGCACTCATGAGAATTTAAACGCTTCCTAAAAAACCACACTTCCTAAGCCGCTTTGAAATCACCTTTTACCCTTGTCAATATACCCCTCCAATCATCAGATTTTGAAAGCAATATTATTGGCCTAACACAAATGCGTTCATTCCTGCATCAGGTAACTGACTCCACTCTTCCTGTGCCGGAACCTTCTGTCCCCTTGGATATAGCTAAAGACCTTACACCCCAAGCCTTTAACCCCAAAGTGGATGGGTCCTTTATTTGTCTAACTACCCCACTGCAGCAAAACTTTTAAATTCTCCATCATAGATACACTTTTCCAGATTAAAGCCTGCTCCACCACCTTCTGTAGACAGCAAATTATGAAATCCTGAAGCTCAAGATATGTATACCCATGAACCTTTCAGAGACCTATGCTTGAAACTAACAAAAAACCAAGCTTCTTGTCTGATTCATACACTGAGTTGTATAGTCAACAACTCAGGAATAAGTGAATGGCTTCTTTTTGCTGTGAGAATAAAAAATACTAACCTCTGTGGGACCAGAAGCCAAAACCCACCAGGCAAGATAGAAGGGAATCCCTCTCTGCCCCCTGACAGCAGGAAGTAGCCAGACTGAGTTGATGTCCCGAATCCCTTCACCCTCCCATTCGGCCCAGTACTCCCATTACTCAGGTCCTTCATCATATATAGATATAAGCTAAGAGTCAGGAATGTTAGAGGTTTCCCCTGACAAGGTTTGCAATGATTAACAAGTCATATGACTGTGACTCAACTCCCCTGTGACATAAATCAAAGAAAGGCAGCCTCCAGACATAACTGATTGGGCAAGCCATAGCCTACAGGCTAGGAGGCAGCCCATCCCCTCCCAAGAATAAACAAAGTGGAGAAGATAAGGGCCTTCATGCCCTCCAGGCCCAGGCTCCACCAACCCCTCCCACATTCCAAGACCTCCTAGCCCACTTCCTGCTGGCCATTTGGCCCTAGGCTGTACTTGGTTTCCCTGCCTATTGAGGTACTGTATAAAGCCATATCCCCCACCCTCCAGGGGTGGGCTGAAGTCTCTCTTCAGACCCCCTCTGTTGGGAGAGGTTCCCAATAAACATTCTGCCTGCAATCATCAGGCTCTGTGTCCCAGTGAGTGCAATTTTTCTCTAACAGTAAGCTTTATAAAGAAGGTAGGTGATAATAAAGATAGAAGAAATGAATTAATTAAATAGAAAATTTAAATGAATGATTGAAACAGGAAACAAAAAATAGTTATGCACAGACCCAAATGCTGGTGGGCAGGTTAGCCAGGTTATTCAGGGAAATGAGGAGAAGACAAACCACAACATGGCCAACAGACAACATGGCCGCAAGACCTCATGGCCACAAGACATAGCTGTGACCTTGATTTTAACCTTGAGGTCCAAGTTTCTCTTTCCGGGACCTTCCCTTAGCCCCAGATATTCCAAACAGGCCTCACCATTGGCCTCCACCATTGGTGGGGTAACCAACAGCAGCTGGGGCCCATCCCCTTATCATTAGCAAGGGGGAGGAATAATTAACAGTTTAAAAGGTAACCACACAAGGCAGAGCTTGCTCTCTCTGCCTAGAGGAGCCAGAACCAAGTCTTATCGTGTTTTTCCATTTTTCTCTCCCATTTCTCAGCAAACTGTGTTCTTTCCCCCATTTCTCAAATAAATTCTTTTTACTGGCCTAACTAAACTGGTGTGTTCAAAAATTTATTTATGCAACATAGCCAAGAACCTAGAGGAATCCAGCATTTACCCGTCTTCATTTGGCGAGCCATTTCCTGGAGAAAAATAAATGAGTGGTACTGCCTGGCCCCCACCAGAGACTGGTAAGTTTTAATTAGGGCTTATTTGTGCTCTCTTTAATTCTGCCATTTCAAAGGGGGTTAGTGGCTTGGGGGTTCCTGGATAAGCTCCCAAAGGACATAAACTGGGTCTGCCCAGATTTCTGGCTCCCTCTCCAGAGATGGTAGGGGCTAGTCCCCATGCTGTGTAGATCCAAGGAAGTTCTGGGTGGCAGGTGAAACTGCCCTTGAGACCTGACTGGGCACATGGCCTAAGGCGAGTAGGGTTCTGCAGGGAGTTTACCAGACCCTTTCAAAATTCAGAATGGCTATCACCATTGTATTGTTTCCTTAGATATCTAGTTAACTCCTTTTAATTAGAAATGCCTTTGATCTTCCTACTACTGCTGTTCTCATTCTGGGTCTGTGAGATGCTTGAGAATGCCTTAGAAACTGAAAATACATTTGTTAGGAGGCATAAGCCACACCCTCAGCAGTGTCCTGAGGCTGAGATTGGGGTGGGGAGATGGTCCCTGAGGGTGTTTGCCAGCAAGTCACAGGACAATTAGTCTCTAGTTTTTTTAAATGGGCTTTAAATGTCTGATTTAACTGAGGAACTTGGGCCCTGGGAGCAGCTATGAGGTGAGCTCACTTATAGCCAGCTCCTAAGACCGCTGAAAAGTAGCCAAAGGAAAGATCTCTAGCCAGCACCTTTTCCTAGAGTCAGCTGGCTTGGATGTTTAGTCTGGGAGCTGGAACCAGATGCCCCCAAGACCCCTAAAGCTCTGGTGACGCCCAGAGACCTGAGGCTTTCGATCCCCAAAATGTGGGACAGCAAGCAGGGCTCCCGATTCCAGGACACTGGCTCAGCCAGCAACCCATTCGGCCAGGACAATGTTGGGATGTCCCCAAACTGACGAACACATCTTATTCTCTCCTCGGATAATGGGCAGCTCTTTCAGCATCCCAGCAAACTCCCCATTGGGGTGTCCTCTCAGAAATTGGGACAACCTGCCTAGTCTAATATTTTCATACCATACCACATGGCTGCAGTGTGGCCGAGAGCAGGCTGTGTATGGGACACTGAACTCCATTTGAACCTGTGTAAGAGGAGAGGACAAATGGATCTGAGCCAGAGACCCCACGTGGTCATGTTTCCTTATAGCAGGAGTTGATAACCCCCGCCTTAAAAGGGATGAGGAAATTAACGCTAATTACTAAACCTCTCTCCCATAGAATAAGGAACCTCCTCATGTGCCATCAATTACAATTAAAAGGTTCCTGGCTTTCCTAGCTCCCTAATTCCTTTTAACACTCCAATCCTTCCAGCAGAAAAGGCTATCAGGGTTTTATCCCATGTGGGAAGAAACTAACGGGATACAGCACCCAGAGCAGCCCCAATTCATGTCTCATTGGGGGCAGGGCTTCTCTAGACCCCTTAGCTCCATACCTAGCAGCTGCCCAGGGATTTTCCTGGAGGACAAGCTGGAGGGTCCTGCACGAAGTTTCTGCCATGTACAGACACTGGGAGCTTTGCATCCAGGTGATTCTTTAAAGGCAAGTCTTTCTCTAAGCTAAGTGCATAAAATTCTCTTTTCTGTTCTAATATGTGCTTGCTTTAACTTTGTTAGTCTGCTTTTGCCTAGGAACTCGTAAATCAGACTTTGGATTTGCCTGTTACAAATTGGATAACAGTGAAAGCTAACCTAAAAAAAGGAGTCTTTAAATGTCAATACCATCTTGCAATTAAATATTGATGTATAAAGAAATCACAAGTGGAATTAATTCAACTGAGGGAAAGCAGAAAAAGCTAGCAAAGTTGTTACTAATAAAATATTTTAATTGCTTAATGAATAGAAGTTCTCAAATTGTTTTTAATTGGAAACTTACTAGAAACTAAGAGTTAAAATCATTATATAGGTGCCTTTATAGTATAAAACAGCAGAAGGATAGTAACTGAAATTATTATAACTGGGTGGATGTAGCCTAGACTTCAGCTATTGTAATGGTAATCTTAAACTACATTTAACTTTGATTATGGTTATTTTGTAACTAACTTCACCTAGCCCTTAAACTTTAGCTATTGTGATGGTAATTATGAACTGAGTTTGCCTTCTTTTATGGTTACTTCAAGTCTAGCCTCACCCCTTGCCTTTGCTTATGGTTATTTCATGACAGCTTCTGTCCCCTATGGCTCAGGGGAAAGCAAACTTGAGACAC